>JBBPTG010000026.1:0-228114 GCA_038093975.1 Chalciporus piperatus
AAGAAAGAACGGGAGAGAAGAAAAAAACTCATCTTGGGTAGAAATACGTGTGTGATGAAGTTGAAGGCTGTGGGAATGGTGGAAAAGCAGACAAGTGGCAGAAACACACTCTTGTTCCTCAAATAGTCCCAAGGCGCAGTGTCGGCGCCCGCGAAGACGACCGTGGAGACAATGAGGTCTACCATCGCGCGTCCTTGTCGTGATCAACCCACCACGTTCATCATGGCAGAGCGTCCAACTGCAGAAATAAAGACGCGCCCAGCCGCGAAGAAACGCGACGGGACGAGTCGCCAGAGCCATCCGACGGACTTGAGGGAGTCGCAGGCGTCGAGGGCGCGTGGTTGGTAGTCGAGCAATCGAGTGTTGAGGTCGAGGAAACAAGCAGCCGCACGAATGCAGACTGCGAGTCCAAAGTCCAAGGGGTCGAGTCGAGCAAATCGGGTGCCGTCGAGATCGAACCAGGCGGCGAGGCGGACGTCGAACGAGCCGGAAGCATCGTGCACGACCGCAGGTGCATGAAAACCGATCGGGGCAACTCGAGGCCACAAAAAGGCGTCGAAACCGGTCGGGGGACCACGGAGATCGAAGGGGAAGACGAGGAAGCGCTCAGAGACGAGCAGGTCGAAGGGGAGAAGGACGAGACGCGCGGAAACACGTCGATCAAGGAGAAGAAAAGGTCGTCGAGGCCGCACAAGCGATCGACGCGAGGAGTCGAAGCAACCAGTCAAAAAGACACGGCGAACAACGACGACGTAGCTACACCGTCCCCACTCCTTCCTCCACCTATTCCCAGTCCTCACGACCGATCCCGAAGCCGAACGAATGATCACAACAACGACAAAGCGGCGAACGCACGGTACGACCGCACAGACGCACGAACGGAGTCGTGTGGCCATACGGTCGCAACGAGGGACCAACGGGGCGATGCAGAGCATCGAGAAGACGACGGCGACGACTTACGGAGATTGCTGACTCGAGTCAAGCGAGATCGAGACCGAGACGACGAGCGGGAGAGGGTCAAGTCGAGAGAACTTGAAGTTGAGAGTCAGGGGGAGTATGAGAGGGGTGGAAACGGCGCCGAACGATACGGCGAACGCAACGGCATGGACGACGCAACGAGCGACTGGGATCGCGACTCACGACGAGTCGGATCGAAGCCGATCGCTGACGACGAGCGTCAGAACCAACGCTACATGCGCAAGTTGGCCATGTACGCACCTAGGCCATCACCACCACACATTTCCCATCACGCCAGACGACTCACCAGTCACCCGAACCCACCGCGTCGTCGAGGACGACTCAAATCGAACCTACGGCTCTTCGACGTGTGGCCCCCATCAGAGCTTGAAGGTAGGTCACTTCGTTGGTGAATCACCAAATGAAACTCACCCTGCAGTAGAGTCTCTTTGCGGACATCCTATCTGTCCTCGCTATGACGTACTCAGATACTCAACCACAAGGGACTCTCCGATATCGCTTGCTATCCGCGTCCCTCCTCCCTCCGTCATCAACAATACCGGAACCAGGTTCATGGGGCCACGAGTATGTTCGCCAGCTTGCATCAGAGCTTGAAGACTCCACACTCCGGCAAGAAGGTGAAGAAGCTGTTCCTCCCCCTCCTGCCACTGAAGGCGATGCGGCTGCCGTGAAGCCCGAGGCTGTTAATGTCCCGGCGAGGTCAGCGCCGAGTCGAGTGGCGGCCATGCGAACTCACCAAATGACCCTACCGAGCCACCAGAAGACGACGACGACGAGTCGACAAGCCCAACCGTCGAGCGGGACACGTCGAACAACGTTGGAGATGCACTCAGGCGCAAAGATACACGACCAGACGAGTTGCCAACACCACCTGGGCTTCCAGTAATGTATTGGACAGTTGTACACATTTTATCCTTAATAACTGGTCTAGTAAGTACGCCTATCAAACATTGTACTAGATATATCAGTAGCATTGTGTACTATAGCAATAAATAGCCCATATAGTGCCATATGTGCAACTTATAGCACAAATATGTCCAATGTGTGCCATGGCTGCACATATGGCCAACTATGGCATAGGGTATTTTTCCTGATGCAGAACAAAGCGAACACGCATCCAACTACTCCACCCTTGATGCCCATACCGTCAAAGAGCTCCAAGCCGTTCCAGCAAGTGTCCTGTGACCTAATCACCGACCTACCCATTTCCAATGGCTTCGATTCTCTGTTGGTCGTGGTCGACCACAGGCTTACAAAGGGGGTAATTCTCTGCCCTACTAAGAAAACTGTCACTGCCGAAGGGATCGCCTCCCTCTTTTTCCACAAAGTCTACCTGAGATTCGGTCTTTACGACAAAATCATCAGCGACCGAGGACCACAATTCGCATCCGAGTTCGCTCGTGAACTAGGACGAATCCTTGGATACGACCTTTCCCTCTCCACCGCCTACCATCCCCAATCCGATGGGGAAACTGAACGTGTCAACCAGGAAGTAGAAACCTATCTCCGAATCTATTGTGGAGATAACCCCATATCCTGGGCTGATTCTATCTCCCACGCCGAATTTGCACACAATCATCGACCCCACTCTGTCACCGGCAAATCCCCGTTCTATCTCATGATGGGATATGAACCCCGTCCTCTTCCTTCGGTGATTGCTGACTCCGCTCTACCCGCTGTCGAACTTCGCCTTCATTCCCTCACTGCTGCCAGAGACGAAGCACTCGCCTCACACGAGCTTGCCAGACAAGTGATGTCCGCACGAACTCGACAGAAGTTCAAACCATTTGCCAAAGGAGACAAAGTCTGGCTAGAAGCAAGAAACCTCAAACGGTCCCTTACTTCCCCAAAGTTCGCCCCGAAACGAGAAGGACCCTTTACCATCACGCAGGTCTTATCCCCACTATCTTATAAACTCCGCCTCCCACAAACGTGGAAGATCCACCCCGTGTTTCATGCTTCTCTGTTATCGCCCTATCGCGAAAACCCCGTACACGGACCGAACTTCCCGGCTCCACCACCTGACTTGATAGAAGGCGAAGAAGAGTATGAGATCGAAAAGATTCTCCGACACCGAAGTTTCTCCGGACGCCACTCGTACCTGGTTCGCTGGAAAGGATATACTGCTGACGAAGATCGCTGGCTCAAAGAGACAGACCTTACCCACGCCAAGGATATTCTTGAAAACTATAAGAAAGCTCATCCATCCGCCTTCCCTTCTTCCTCAAGATCCCCATCTTCTGTCAGACGCAAAACTCGCCGCTGAAACTATGTCCGCTCCTACTACCCCTTCGTCGACCACTATGTCTTCCATTTCTTCTCTTTCTCGTTCTTCCTCTTCTCCTACTTACCCCCCTGGTTTACCTATTCGTTCTCTACCTATTCAACCCACTCGTCCCTCTTTCCCCGAACCCGCTAGCCCAACCGTCGCTGAGGCTGGATGGAATACCACTGGTCTTCCACTAAACTCCGCTGGATGGCCAGTCTTGCAGGAAGACCTAGATGCCCCCACTCATATTGCCGCTATTCCCACCGTCAGAGTCTTGTCCGTTGAATTACCACTCGCCGCCCATCGTCTTCGTGACGAGTTGATGGACAATGCCGTCATGGACCGTATGTCCCAATTCTTACTTGACTCACGTCTCTCGGTACCCATCGGCGCCCACCTTGATCTGGGATCACCCCTCTTTGCCCTCTACCGTGCCTACCTGCAAGCATCTCGTCTTGCCAATCTTCCTCCTTCCCTGACGACAGTTCACCAAGCTCATTCAGAAGCTGCCTCCCTCCGCAATATCCACGGTGATCTAATTACCAACCTCAGCATTGCTCTCTACGAGCTACGGATGCCGGAGTTCCTGGATGACCTAGACCGCTACCTCAGAGAATCCGCCTCTGCGGCTCAATCTCCAACCCCTGTCATCGGAGTTTCTACCTCGTCTCTCCCCTCGTCGACTCCTTCCGCGTCTAGCTCCCCTTTGAACGATGAAGAGGAAGCAGTGTTCTTTCGTGCAGAACGCAACCACATTACCTCGCAACGACAACGGACTGGCACCATACCTCTATCCACCTCACATCCCCAGTACCACGATGCCTGCTTCGTATGTCACCGACTGGGCCATATACGTGTCCACTGTCCCGTATACCAGTGTCCCACGTGCTTCCGCTGGGCACCCGGTCACATTCAAGGTCGTTGCCCACTTAGGCGTGGACAGAGACATACAACCACGCCACCTGTTGCACCCTCTTCCCGTTCCCGCCGATCAACCAATACCAATCGGGCTGCTCGACGCCCCCCTCCACTCTATACCCGTATCTCGGGTGAGACTCATTCACGCGACGACGACGACGCCACTCTCTATGACGGAGATGATCCAACCGACGATGTCGGATATGCAAACATGACCGGTTCTCCAGGTCATTACGGGTTAAGCATTTGACTAGTTTTTATCTTCGTCGATGACTTGATTCTAATACGGGGGTAATGTTACGATCACCCATTCTTTCTTTCTTTGGTACCTTGTACTAAGTCCTAGTCGCTGGTTCGAGTCCTGCCTAGGCCTCTCTTTTCTTACCTTGCTTTAGTCAGCGAACATTCCTTAATGTTCTTTCACCTTCCACGCTTCGTCATCGCTGACTCGTATGCTTACCGAGCATGACTCATTCCTATTCGTCATGACTTGTTCTTACATATTCCGACTTGTTCCATGCCTGCCCTTAACTCGTTTCTTCACTTATATAAACCCTCGAGTTTCCTCCTGTAACCCTAACTTAGACCTACGCAATCTAGCTTGGTCTTTCCTCGCTTCCTTTGAACCCTCTGAGAGTCACCGTCCCACTCTTGAACGGACGCTAGGCCTTAACGTGGACATCCCATCGTTAGGCTACCTTTGAAACCCTTGTCCTTGACTAGGCTTTTGCGTCTACGCTTTGACCTACCCGGTACAAGCGTAACACCACCTCCTCACCAACACCTTTTCACGAGCCTCACTGGCTGGCTCGTGCATGCCTTGGGACACCTTGTAGGTAAGCTCATCTACACCATCTCTGCTTCCTCTCTCATCACAATCAACAGCTGTATCTTCCTCCCTGGGTTTGTCCAGCACCACAAGTAAGCTCATTCCCCCACCATCTCTGCTCCCTCTCTCATCACCTCAACAGCTGTACCTTGCTTGATAGCAGTTAGTAGATGTAGTACATGATCTGTAGTAGATAGTGGTCAATAAATTCATTTTCAATCATCATGATTATGTGTGATTTAATAGTAGTGAATGGCCAGTATTATCAGAATATAGTCTGCTAATATGAACACTATTATGACATTATATCTGTTAATTACAATGTCTTTCTGAAGATAATTGTATGGAAATATCAAGATTTTTCAGAAAATCCAGAGAATAACAAGGGGGGGCTACTTATGTTGATAAAATTGGAAGAATTATTAGAAATATGAAGAAATGTCAATAATTGTTGGTATTTGTGAGAATTACTTTGGAAATATCTACTATTCTATACAATTATCCAGGGGAAGGTTTTCCTGATGTAGTCTCAGTAGCCCAGTCATTCAGTCATTCAGTCATCCAGTAGTTCCAGTAACCCAGCATCCCAGTCATCCAGTCATCCAGTAGTTCCAGTAACCCAGCAGCCCAGTCATCCAATCATCCAGTCACTTCAGTAGTCTCAGTAGCTCAGTAGCCCAGTGTTCCAGTCATCCAGTTATCTCAGTAGCCTAGTAGCCCAGTGCCCTAGTCATCCAGCAATCCAATTGTCTCATTACTCCAGTCATCCAGTATTCCAGTATTCCAGTAATCTAGTCACTCAGTGGTTCAGTAATCCAGTCACTCCAGTCACCCCAGTCACATAAATCACATAAGTCACTCCAGTAATCCAGTCACTCCAGTTAATCCAGTCACTTCAGTAATCCAGTCACTCAGTGGTCCAGTAATCCAGTCACTCCAGTCACTCCAGTCACTCCAGTCACTCCAGTCACTCCAGTCACTCCAGTCACTCCAGTCACTCCAGTCACAGTCACTCCAGTAATCCAGTCACCTCAGTAATCCAGTCACTCCAGTAATCCAGTCATCCTGTGGTCCAGTAATCCAGTCACTTCAGTCACACCAGTCATACCAGTTATCCAGTTACCCAGCCCTCAGCTCACCCAATCACTCCAGTACTACTCAGTCATCTAATAGAGTCATTCTAATTAGTGACATTTTATAATCATTCATAGGATGGATTATAGCTAAAGTCCACAAAAATGTGTACTAAAAGTGTAGTTAACAATGTGGGAAAGGGTATTAGGATTGAGTGTAGTGAAGTGTACAAAAAAAGTGTAGTAAAAGTGTAGTTACAAGTGTGGGAAAGTATAGCTAGATTGAGTGAGCAAAATGTACAAAAAAAGTGTAGTAAAAGTGTAGTAAAAGTGTGGGAAAGTGTAGCTAGATTGAGTGTAGCTAAAGTGTACAAAAAAGCGTAGTAAAAGTGTTACGAACGCTCCATTCCTTATCCTAATCATCCCTACATTCCATTACGCTTACTAGGTTTCTCTTCGTCTCGTGGACTTAGTCGTTTCACTTTCTCTTTTGTTATCTTATCTTATCGCATCACGTGACTTACTTACATAAGCTAGGTCTAGACCTTCGCTTACGAACTGATGACTCACCGCTCACTCGTCAGCATCAGTCAGCATTACTCATCATATGACTCACGCTTACTCATTCCGCAGTAGAGCTAGTTACGCCATTGGCTAGTAGTCAGTATGAGTCATACCCAGTCACCTACGATAAGGTTTAACCACAACATGTACAAACATTGACAATAGTATATAAACCCGGGTCGACAAGCACTGGACTCCCCAGTCTTGTTCTCCTGGAGTTTCCTCATCGAACCTCAGCCAAGTTCATCGGCTCGCTATTGTCTAGTGTGAGTCTTAGCTCTTAGTTGAGTTGAGTCGTTTCATTAGAACAAGACTAATATTTTCTTTTGTCTTAGCGTCTCGTCGCTACCACACGTGTCTTGTACGCCACTCCATCGTTGATCACAAGTGGGTACTGCGCTGCTTGTACGCGCCTCGTCATCGCTGACTTTATTTTTGAATAAGTGTCGAGCAACCCCGCCGCATCTCAGCGCGCCGTGTCCCCTGTACCTTCCATCCAGTGGAACGGTATACTTGATCTCCCCGCCGTCGAGAACAACCTCGACTTCGCTAGCGTCATCAGAAACCTCGAACGAGCTGTAGAGGTCTATCCCGGCTTCACCAGCATCATCGACGACCTTGAGCGAGAGAACGCTCGTGTCCAGGAAGAATACGCTCGTACTCAGGCGTTACACGCTGAAAGACAAAGGGAGACCATTGAGAAGTACTCAGCGCCGATAGTCCCAGAGCCAGACTATTCGGATCTCTACGTTGATTGGTTGGAACCTCCGGTAATTCCCTCCTACCCTTACCATCTACCTTCTGAGGTTTACATTCACCCTCCGGTTACCTCATCATCCCACCAATCTCCAGATCGGCACTCGTCGACTTCCGTTGCTCCCTCCCATCGAGACTATTCGGGCACCGTTGCCGCCCAACCCCCAGCAAATACTAGCCGACGCCTTCGGTGTTGAAGAGTTATACTACCGTGCCTCCTCCATCCCCAGAGCCCCAACCCCGCTCGCTGAGCCCGTCGATTGGACTACCATCGACGAGGATATTTCTGCTCTTCAACACAAATTTCCCATTGGAGTCTCTGGTCGTACGGAAAGTTTCCGCCGCGCTCTCTATCACACGCTTATATCCCCGGCAGGTGAGAAGGCGATTCGAGAGAACATTGACGATCGGGTACGTCAACGCCGACGAAGCGACAGGTTACTTAGAGGTATCCCTGAGGACGCCGGTGATCGTATTAAGACGAGAGTACCAACCCCGCGTCCTACTCGGCGCACTCGCTGCCATAAGCCTCTCGTCCCTCTTAGGAAGATTCGCCCAGTACAGCTTACAGGCCTTCCTGCTACTTTTATACCTCATCTTCGGCCACGTAATTCTCTCAGACGACCTTCGCGTTACCTTTGACTTCGCATACATTCTAGTATTGCACAGAAATCGTCCGATAGCATTACCTACTCCTCCCCCTTCCCCTGTTGTATCACAAGCAGAGTTAGAAGAAGACGAAGAATTACCAGGATTAGTAGAGTCTGACAGTGAAGACGAAGGAGGACTAAGAGAGACAAACACACCAGGAGTGCAACTGTACTACCCCGCGCCTCATTCCATCAGAAGAAGCATTCCACCGCCACCTTATCAAAGAGACGCCCCTGCTTCGTTATCAGGAGACGCCCCTGCTTCGTTATCAGGAGAAACCCTTGAAGGATCTCAGGAGATCTGAAATAAAAATCTAGTTTTATTCCTTCCATTCTAGTGCATCAAGAATGTCGGTTCTCGCCCCAGACTTAGCAGCTGCCTTAACAGGCATTCTCGGACATCGTGACGCGTCCATACGGGATCTTGGAACGCAGTTGAGACTCGCGTTAGAAACAATGACGGATCAGCTTACCAACGCTCAAAGGGTAAATCAAAACCTAAACAATAATATCTTGCAGCTTGAAGCGCAAGTACAAGCTATTCAAGTACCTGGCGCAATACCAGCTCCTACGGTCGGACCTAGCGGACCTAAGTTATCCAAAATCGTCAAAGATCCAGGAGACTATGACGGATCTAGAGGAAGGAAGTTCGAAGAATGGTGGACGAGAGTCCGTGCATGGATAGATGAAAACAACACCGTGTTAACCGGAATGACGGCGATCAGAGCTATCCTTAGTCGAATGACAGGAGGAGACGCCGCTACTTTCTCACGAGCCATGACACATGACATCTTGGAAAATGGAACCACGTATACTTCCGCCGAGTTCCATAAACGAATCACCGACCAATTCCGCTCGGGTAATGAAGTGGAATATCACCGCAATCAGATCAAGAATCTGAAACAGGGCAAGATGTCTATGGAAAAATTCCTTACCACGTTCCAAACTCATCGCCTTATGGACGATTGGAGTGATGCGCGACAAATCGAACTTCTAGAGCTAAATGCAGATCCAGAGATCACACATCGGATCTTTATGGATAAGGGACGCTTCGATAAATATGACGCATATACCGAAGAACTACGCCTCCTTGCAGGAAGGAAACAGCTTATCTCCATGATCAAGACAGGAACCGCAGGTGATACCCCGCGATATAAATATACCAACACGGGTACACAACCGGGTCGTGGTGCCCCAATGGATATAGGTTCTACCGAAATCGAAGAAGGAGAAATCGTGGAAGAAGAAGAAGAAGCATCGTCTGCCGTAAAGGCGGCCACAAGCAATTCCAAAGAAAAGAAGCAAGGAAACTGTTGGAACTGTGGGAAACCGGGACATCCGAAACAGCAATGTCCGGTGCCTAGTACCAAATGCAAGGGCTGTGGCTGGTCACGAGGCGAACACAAACGTGTCTGCAAACTTCAGAAGAGACAGGTGAGAGAACTGTCTACCGAATCTAATGCTCTTGAAGGCCGATCATTCGACGAAATGAAGGCATACTTCTACGATATGAAAGATATCGAGATGAAGGGAAAAGGCAAAGCGGCCTGAATGATCTGGGCAAACGGACCGCAACTAACTCGTTAGGAAAATCTGTAAATTATTCACACAGTCAAACGGGGTCTCATGTTGATCATGAGCTTGGCCTGGACTCTAGTCAGGTGCTTAATTCCGTTTCCATAATCCGATATCTTTCCGAAAACCCAGGACCACGTTTCATTCGCACGACAGATCGAGAATTGAAGCTATCTACTTCCATCGCTTCGCAACGCCTCCCTTCTGCTTTCACACGAGCAGAGGCACTTCTTGATTCAGGAGCTAACGCTATCTTCGTTGATCGGAGATGGGCTGATAAAATCAAATTACCCCTCGTGCAACTCAGACATCCACTTACGGTATACAACGTGGACGGAACACATAACTCCGCTGGACAGATAACACACTGTGCGGAAATCATTATCCATTTCAACGGACATCGTGAGAAGGCCATTGCAGAAGTCACTGATCTCGGAAAGAATCAGGTGATATTAGGATACGCATGGCTGAAGCAACACAATCCGGAAATAGATTGGAACAAAGGAACGGTCCACATGACACGTTGCCCTTGGTCTTGTTCCGTCTTACGAGATAAACCACCGTTCGCACGCCAACTTGATGATGAAGAACGAAATTCTCTTCGTCATATCAACGCTGCAAAGAGGGAGGTACCTGAACCAAAAATGGAAAAGACCCCGGAAGAACTTGTTCCAAAAGAATATCACAAGTATATTCATCTGTTCAAGAAGAAGGAATCTGAACGCATGCCAACCCGTAAGCCGTGGGATCATGCAATTGACCTGAAAGACACCTACAAGCCGAAAAAGGGTCGTCTTATCCCACTCTCTGTCACGGAACAAGAAGAAGTCAGCGCATTCATTGATGATCAGCTCAAGAAAGGATACATTCGTCCTTCCAAATCTGAGCAGACTTCTCCCGTGTTCTTCGTTCCTAAGAAAGATGGCAAGAAACGCATGGTTCAAGATTACCGTTATCTGAATGAACACACGGTGAAAAACAATTATCCGCTACCCCTCATTTCCCAATTGGTTGATAAACTGAAAGGCGCAAAACTGTTTACCAAAATGGACTTGCGCTGGGGATACAACAACATCCGCATCAAAGAAGGCGATGAATCTAAAGCCGCATTCGTATGCTTCCGTGGCGCCTTCGAACCCTTGGTAATGTACTTCGGATTATGCAATTCTCCTGCAACATTCCAAACCATGATGAACGACATCTTCTCGGATATGGAAGACGCCGTTGTTGTCTACATTGATGACATCATGATCTTTACCAAATCCGACGACCCTGCTGTCCATGCCAAAATAGTCAGAGAAGTTCTTCGTCGCCTAGAAGAGAATGACCTTTTCGTCAAACCAGAGAAATGTGTCTTCCATACCAAAGAAGTAGAATTCTTGGGAATGACAATTACTCCCGAGGGAATCAGGATGGACGACGATAAGGTCAAGGCGATCACCGAATGGCCAACTCCGACAAATGTCAGAGGTGTCAGAAGCTTTCTCGGATTAGCAAATTTCTATCGTCGCTTCATTCAGGATTACGCCCAAGTGGCTAGACCCTTGAATGACCTTACCAAGAAGGATGTGAAATTCGTGTGGGAAGAAGCGCAGAGGAACGCCTTCAACACATTGAAACAGAAGTTCATCACCGCTCCCATACTCGCTTTCCCAGACAATGACAAACGCTTCCGTCTAGAATCGGATGCATCTAATTACGCCACAGGTGCTGTTCTATCTATAGAACAAGGAGACAAATGGCATCCCGTCGCATTCTCTTCCCATTCCATGTCACCGGAAGAACGCAACTACCCCATTGCGGATAAAGAGATGCTAAGCGTTATCAGAAGTCTAGAACAATGGAGACATTATCTGGAAGGTTCTAAGCACGAATTTGAAATCTGGAACGATCACGCAAACCTTCAGTTCTTCATGACTCGGCAAGATCTAAATCGTCGCCAAGCACGTTGGTCTCAATATCTTAGCCGATTCAATTTCAAATGGTTACACAAGGCAGGTTCCCAAATGGGAAAAGCCGATGCCTTATCAAGAAGAGAAGATCACGCAATCGGTATCGAAACAGATAACAAAGCTGTCCTTGTAATACCTCCGGACAGAATAGCTGCCACGTCAACTGTTCAACTCTCAACTGATTCCGATCTGATCAAGAACAAAATCAGAAAAGCAACCTTCAAAATACGTGAAACAGAAGTCATGAAACTCTGTAAAGAACACGGCATTTGTGAAGAGTCTGATGGAATTCTGATTGACAAGAAAGGAAGATTATACGTTCCTGAAGAAGAAGATCTCCGCATGGAGATTATTCGACTTCATCACGACACGCCCGTTGCTGGACATCCCGGATATGAAAAGACAATTGAACTGTTACAGCGCAGCTACACCTGGCCAGGAATGGCTACGCTCGTGAAAGACTACGTCTCACGCTGTGACAGATGTGCACGTTTCAAAGGGATAAACTATGCCCCTTCTGGAAAACTCCGTCCCCTTGAAGTTCCGGATCTTCCCTGGGAACATATCTCTGCAGATTTCACTACCGATCTGCCACTCTCGAATGGATTCGATTCTATTCTTGTCGTCGTTGACAGATTCTCCAAAGAAGTCGAATTCATTCCCTGCAACAAGACAGTCACCGCTCTCGACACCGCCCGTCTCTATCTAACCCATGTATGGAAACATCATGGACTTCCTAAAACCATCATATCGGACCGAGGTCCACAATTCGCATCTCAAGTGATGAAAGACATATGCAAACGTCTTGGCATTACGCCCAAACTCTCTACCGCCTTTCATCCACAGACTGATGGACAAACTGAACGTATGAATCGAGATCTACAACAGTATCTCCGTCTATTCACGTCAGAAAAACAAGAAGAATGGACTGATTGGCTACCAATTGCGCAATTCTCATACAACTCGAAGAAGCAAGCCTCTACATCCAAGGCACCTTTCAACGTCACGCACACATATTCCCCAAGGATGGGAATAGAAAATTACATGTCTAAAGCGCCCGCTGCTAAGGACTTTGTTGACACGCTTGCCAACACATTGAAAGAAACCAAGGATAACATAATAGAAGCTCAGAACCGTATGAAGACGCAAGCTGACAAACACCGCTCTGAATCGCCATCTTACGAGATTGGTCAGAAAGTCTGGTTATCCACAGCTAATCTCCGCCTGGCGCAGAGATCTAAGAAACTTTCCCCACAATGGTTGGGCCCTTACGAAATCACAACCTTGATTGGACGGAACGCACTACGTTTGAAGCTTCCGTGTACCATGAAAATTCACCCCGTCGTTAATGTTTCACGTGTCAAACCATATAAGGACAGGTTACGGAAGCAAACCGTTGACAAGCCTGGGCCTGTGATTGTGACAGAAGACAGAGATGATGAATATGAAGTGGATTACATCGTTGATTCTCGTTTACAGGGAAAAACCCTGAAATACCTCGTGCACTGGAAAGGCTATGCGGAATCTGATCGGACATGGGAACCGAGATCGAATCTCAAGAATGCACAGGATGCAATAAGGGAATTCAACAAGATACATCCATCCGCACCACGATTCCTTCGCATGTCACGGAGTCTATTCGAGTCACTGTTCCAGCCATATG
The DNA here is from genome assembly GCA_038093975.1 of Chalciporus piperatus. Classification (NCBI taxonomy): domain Eukaryota; kingdom Fungi; phylum Basidiomycota; class Agaricomycetes; order Boletales; family Boletaceae; genus Chalciporus; species Chalciporus piperatus. The sequence continues at coordinate 13,228 of JBBPTG010000026.1, forward strand.
ACAACCTAACGAGTCAGGTAGATGATGGACAAATCAATTGGTTGAATACCGTGCCGGATACCGAAAAGGTATAAGAAGACTGATGATTGACGGTCTTCATTCTCACGGTTTCTCTTCCACAAACCACCATCATCACCAATGGATCTCAACGACGTCTACGCTTGGGAGAATGTCCTCCGCGACATATTCATTCGCAACTTCACTAGGGATCGAGGCAACTTCGTCCTCTCCCTCCTCTTTATACTCTTCATCATCTGCAATGGTTGGATTCTCCGCATGCTTATCCCCTCCTTCATCGCCTTTATCGCCATTGTCGTCGTCGCCGTCACCATTCAATATCTCATGTTCGCTCATATGATCGTGACAAGACGATCCACTTCTATCGAGGTTAATTGGGACTGGACAACAAAGTGGATGAAGCTCGTCGTATGGCACCCGGATCTAAGCAAGTGGGACAACGTGATAGAGGTACAACAGGAGAATCCTGATCAACAGGAATGGCCCACAAATTGGCCTAACCTCGCTGAGCCTCCTATTCCCGACCCTGCACTCGTAGGTGCTCCCCACCCTATTCCTGTCGATGAAAACGATGGTAACCCATTCGAACCGCCAGTGACCTGGACGAACAACAACCTTCAGGTCGCTACTGCTCCGCCAGCAAATGGGGTACCGTGGATGAATCAAGGTCCACTCGTCGAGGTTTGATCGTCTAGGAATACGATCCATAGAGAGGGGGTAGTGTTACGAACGCTTCATTCCTTATCCTAATCATCCCTACATTCCATTACGCTTACTAGGTTTCTTTTCGTTTCGTGGACTTAGTCGTTTCACTTTCTCTTTCGTTATCTTATCTTATCGCATCACGTGACTTACTTACATAAGCTAGGTCTAGACCTTCGCTTACTAACTGATGACTCACCGCTCACTCGTCAGCATCAGTCAGCATTACTCATCATATGACTCACGCTTACTCATTCCGCAGTAGAGCTAGTTACGCCATTGGCTAGTAGTCAGTATGAGTCATACCCAGTCACCTACGATAAGGTTTAGCCACAACATGTACAAACATTGACAATAGTATATAAACCCGGGTCGACAAGCACTGGACTCCCCAGTCTTGTTCTCCTGGAGTTTCCTCATCGAACCTCAGCCAAGTTCATCGGCTCGCTATTGTCTAGTGTGAGTCTTAGCTCTTAGTTGAGTTGAGTCGTTTCACTAACCACAAGGATGAATATTATCAAATGACGCACTGGTTGGAACGTCGAGAAAAGGTCCTATGGCACGACAACTTCATTCGCTGGCGAAAGGAGGGTGCGCGGGCAGTGCAGGAGAGTGTACCACCAGATCTTGTGTTTTCTCGGGTCACCGTGATGACGAAACATCCTTCGGCTAAATCTGTTGCCTTCGACACAATCATGGACACCTACCATGCCCCCTTCTTCGTTGCAGCACTATCTCGCTTCGTCATTCGCATTCAGCACTCTGAGCTCAACACAGCACAGCTGGAACGGGCTGCTCGTGATGTCATACTCCCCTTCTACATGGTACCAGTCTTTCACAAGGTCAAATTTCACGCCATCAACGCCCTCGGGCAGGAAGAATGTGACAAGACCGTGGATGTGATTCATTGCCACCCCGAACGCCGGGACAAACGAGGCAAAGTGGTGCCTGGACGCTTTGATACAGTTTTGGTGAACATCGGCGAAGGGGGGGACGTAGGAGTACGCGGTCAGTATTTTTCCTTCACGTATCATTAAATATGTCTAAATCAATTCTGTGAATGCAGGCTATCAAGTTGCGCAAGTCCGCGTGGTGTTCACATTGTCCGCGCACGCTCGGCGTTCACTATTCCCCGACAACATCATGATAGTGGTTCCGAAATATCTAGCATACGTCGAGTGGTTCACACCATTCACGGCCACACCAAGCGCCGTGCATGGTCTATACAAAGTCAATCGCATGGTCCGTAACGGAGACCGCCTGTGTAGCATCATCTCCGTGGATGATATTCGTCGAAGTATTCACCTGTTTCCGCGTTTTGGTAGGGTGGCTCCAGCTCATTGGTCGAGCAGCAATGTCCTTGAGGAGTGCCAGAGTTTCTTCGTTAATGTCTTTGTCGATCGTCATGCCTTCTTGACCATTGTGTAGTTATTTACGAGTTTTGTATTGTACTTAGTGCACAATAGTACAATGTTTTGTGAACCACTTGAATATTTCCTGACATCGAACAACTTATATGTCTTCTTTGGTGTAGCAGTTGGGTGTGCAAACTATGTACTTTTTTGTTGGTGTCGGAGGTTAGTAGTTCGACTCCGGCAGTGCGAGAACATTTGTATGAGTAGCCTGTGCCAGATACACCCTCAATTGCACGAAATTGGATGCAATTGAAGAAATTGTATACAATTTCGTGCAATTCGCTCAGGAGGTTTTTCCTGATGTTTGCAGTTCCATCCGATATCACGATGCCTGAGCTTCATGAGCTCAAAGTTTCTGTATGCAAGGCCCGGGGTCAGCAGCGACACCCCACAACAGTCCTGCAACCATTAATCACGAACCTAGTCCACAAGGTAAACCCGGCCGTCGCAAAGGCGCGGTTGAACAACTGATCTCCGACTCTGCAAACCAGTGTGGCATCCAAGGGACGGTTCTCGCGAGCGAGTGTCAGGAGCTGTTCGACTTCATGGGGTGGGCTCTGTGCATACGACCAGTCCATCAATCGACGCATGTCCTCGATCATCATTGCCGACGTGTGCGTGCGTGGATTTCCGGCTGCACTGTGCTTATTCTTGATCACCTTGGTAATGTCCTTGACGACAGCTGATCTGGCTGGATTGCCTGAGATGGCGCCGGTGATCTCATCGTATTTGTACTCGCCGCGGTACTTGTCGCCCTGCCTGATCAATAAGAGTGCAGATCAGTTCTTTGTTAGCTCCTGCAAGACAAACGGGAGAACGTACAAGTCCCAGAGATAACAGAAAGCCGCAGAGATGCCATTCACTGATTTCGCACACCCTTGATTGATACACTTCTCCACCAGGAATAGCTCGAGAGCCATGGCAGAGTACTTGTTTGGGATGTTGTCGAACGCACGACTAAACTCCTCAACGTTAATATCGGTACTTGGCGATCCCGCTGACGTGGTGGCATGTGCAGCGTCACTTGTCGACAAACCCTGCTCATGATGTGTGGAACACTGCTTCTCAGCAACCATGCGTGCTAGGAACTCCTGTCCCTGCCGAATGTTGGCCTTGTACTTCTTCACCGTTTTCTCTGCCTTGAGATGCTTGTCTCGAGTCTCATTTCGTGCTTGTACGAGAGTCTCGATGGTTGATTTTCCCTGGGTGGATGTGACCTTGGTCGACTTTTTGTTGGCCATCTCCTCGGGAAAACAACTCGGAGTTGCAGTGACAAGGAATTGAAATGGGCAAAGATGCATGCTCCAACACTCGAGCCCTCACATCTGAGCTTCGATCGACTTGTGCATTTGCACTAATACTGTGCATCGTGATTACTACGAGCTCGACAAGTCCATTCTTCGTATACATATTGCCATGTCTGTAGTAGTACTACAACACCCTTTCTTACACTCAAACACGGTTTCCGAGCACTAGCTCGGTGAGCTGAGCGGGCATCCATACACGGCATCGGCCAGGGTCAGCAGTTGTGGTGTCCAGATACAGAGCAGGACCAGATTCGCCGAGCTGCATGACATCATTGATGCCGCGTTTCGCAGCCTTGACCAAAATGTCGGTCTTGACCTCAACGCGATCTTGAGAAAGAGACGTTGCTGGCGGAGGCGCGTTGCGGCGGTGTTGATGATGGACACGGATGACTGAGTGCAGCCCAAGCCTATCGCTCCTGGACTGTGGCGTCTTTCCGTCTTCAGAGGAACACAGGTGCTATGGCAGATCGTGAGGAGGCATCAGACATGAGATACTAAGGGATGACAAACCTCGTACAAAGCACGGAGAAACGCGCCCTCAAAGACCAAGGACTGCAGTTTGCCAAGTGTTCCGCAGGACTCCAAGCCCTTCACGGACCGAGGGTTTTGGTAGCGGCTCCATCCGAAGTGGAGCTCACATAAGAATGCGAGCCGCTTCACGTCGAGCTCCCGAGGACTGGCAAGAAGCTCAATTGCCCTCTCCATGTCAGAGGTGACTGGGGAGGCATAGTTGAGAATTACAGTTGGAGATGGGAAATCAGTCGGAATCGAGTTTGCAACAGCTCCACATCGTCGTCCGATATGACGAAGGTGGTCGCGTGTGAGAACTAAACATAACTCGTCCGCCCACGCCTTTGCATAGCTTGCCAGATCATCGACATTTTTGCTAGTGGCTGCACGGAGAAGGTCATCTCCAAGGCCATATTTTGCAGCACCAAGGCCATATTTTGCAGCACCAAGTGCGGTTCGCCAACCGCAGCCAGGGAGACCAGGCTAAGGGCCATTAGTCGAGTTCAACCGTGCAAAAACGACCGACAAACATGATAGTCACCGCCACACAAAAGTGCCATCAAGAGAAGACCACCACGGCTGAGCTGAACATCATGATGTACGTGAACATCCGTGGAGGAATAGCAAACCACCCCATCATCAGTTTCTTTGTCACTATTGGATCGAGTCAATAACGATTAGGAACAAGAGACTCCTCCCTTCTCATCTTCGAATGACCGTCTCAGCCCCGAACACCACCGCATCGCTATCTTCTGTTAAGACTGCATCGACGATGCCATTCCTGTTGAGTTTCGCCAGCTCTGCCTCAGCTTCACCAGGGGCCTGAAAGGCAGTGTCATTCGTACAGTCATCAAACATGAACAGGCTGGCCGACCGTATACGAAGGGAATCCAAAGGCGTCAGCAATGTTGGTCAACCTTTCTGTCAGCCACGGCGGGCGGGCGATGACATGCTTTCCCCGTTTGAGAGGCGGTCGCTGTGGTCCATCGAAAACAAGGATGATGTCGACAAGATTGTTGTGGAGACGAGCGAGCTTATAGAAAAGTGTACAAAGCTCTGGATTCTCGCCAGATTGGGCATGCCCTGCATGGAAGGCGTGTTGACACTGGGCCATCCAGAGGCTGTCGAAGTTGTGTTCGCCCCTTGTAAGCACCCTCTTGTGGTACCCCTTGAGATGCACCGACGAACTTACTTTGCGTCTACCCCGATAATGTACTTTCGCTGATGCTTGATGTGCGCTTCTCGCAGCGCATACCCTGTCGTAAGCTCCAGGAGTGATTGCTTGGATGCAACGGGATTGAGCGCCTGAAGATTAAAATCAATATTATATATATAACGAACGGCTACCACGTACTTTCCAAAGGTCCTCGACACCCATCGTGTTGGTGAATCCAGAGGTGGAGAGGTAAGCCCCCTTTAATGGCCCCTCAAGCCCTTTTGATGCCAAATTTGTCACTCCAAATATATTGTTGACCTGGGCAAGTAGACAGTGGTCAGCGACAGGTAAAAAAAACCACTCAGTGGCTCCGAGACTAACAAGTACAGACCCGTTCATTCAGAATTCTATCATGTCCGGATCAAGACTATATAGTACAGCGTACCCGATCGCCTGCAGGTGTCAACGAACGGGATGCTCTGACGAGCATATACCCACGCCCATCGATGGTCTTAAGGTCTGGATGATAAACACGCCTTCGGCGCATGGCGATGCAAGTCAGGGTGTGAATCTCAACGGTTGGGAAGCTATCGTGGACTTGACAGCCACCAATGAGCGCCGAGGTCTCCACCCAACGAATGCACAAACACCTCGTGGTGAGCCGAAGCAGACGCAACCACACGAAGCCGGATCGCTTTGGCGAGTTGGATAGCGTAGACACCTACAGTGGTGGAGCCGCCATTGATGAAGATCGCTGACCAAAGGGGGAGCTGGTTGTGATCGACAGTAAGGGCCGGGATCGGCTACTCAGCGTGGCGGGTCCTGCACAGAAACGCAACAGGGGCCACTGTGTTTCACCCTTGTGCAGCCAGCCCTCGTGTTTCCGGCGTGCGTCGTTCATAGCAGTAACCAGGGTGGCGGTTGGACGACTAGTTTCCTCGACCATTTGTCGATGTCCAGGACACCATTTACAGCTGCCAGTGAGTTCAGACCTAATGGATCACCCCCGGATACGAAAGAATGGACCTACATGTTATGCATCGACTTGAGCGAGACCGCCGTGACAACAGGCCTGTAGCGCACCTTGGCATCGTTTGTCTCGCGACTGAGACAAGTTCCCACGGTTGAGCAACATGGGACGCGTGATCCCGAAGCGATCCTGCACAGCTGAGCATGATCCGAAGAGCTTGCCAGTGAGGATGGAGTTGGCCTGCCTGTCGTGGATCTGCTGCGTGGCACTGTGTAGCACTGGGAGTTGAAATGTTGACCTACGGGAGTGAACGGGAGTTAGAACCTGCTCGCCTGCCTAATTGGGCTGATTTTTTCGGCGCTGCGCGCGCCGTTTTACGATGGAACTCGACGGAAATCGCAGAAATTGCAGGGAAACTGGCGCCCGCTTGTTTCCCGCCAGTAAAATCCGTAAAACCACTCCAAGTTTTACGCCTGGGCCGGCGGCTCGGATGCATGTCCACACGACTCAGCCTGCACAGCAGGATCACGATAGTACTAGGATGCAACCTGCAATGTTTTTTTTCCGTCCAGTCCATTAATATTGTACCGAATACAAGGGTTTGCGAGCACTACTAGTACTGTTACGTGCTCCCCGCTCGACCGCGCACTCTAAGCGTCCGACCCGTCTTCCGTTTGCCTAAGTTCTCAAGCTGCAAGCGTTCCGCGGAACTTGAAGATGGGGCGCTTAACACCCTCGTCCTTTCGTGGGCTCCGGTGAGGCGGTCACATCGGGAATGCGTTCCATCTTGCGTCCGAGACAGCACAGAGGCTGGGAGAAGGGGTGGAGTGGAGGACGAACGAGGACGCGTGTCGCACATACGAGCGCGAGCCCACGACGCGACCGAGATCGCGATCACGCCGGCTGCCTAAACGGGGCGGGCACGTGACCATAAAAGGCGTTGGTAAAACATGGCCGGAAAACACGGTTCTGGTGCGAGACTGGCCGACTTGGACACCATCCTCAACATTCCATCGCCGGATCTCGGACCCATACTCTCCACAGACGACGTTCCGACCACTGGGAGTGTATGTGACTGTCCATATGTGCTGCCCACTGGGATTGTTGATCACTTTCACACCAAGGAGTTGGAGGATCGTCAACACATGATAGCTTCTCGCATTATAACGACTCGTACTACCCTTTCTCAGCACCGACATCCTCACCAACGAGGAATCACAGAAAGCCAACCGATGTGGGGGTATTGGGAGAGATTGCGGTCGTTCGCTCGAGGTGCGCGGGATATGCATGTTTTCTGCTGTCGGTACCAATCGGTTCGCACCTCGTGTTCTTTGAGAACTTGGTCTCGCCCATCAAGCACTGGCAAGCAGCAAGCTCGTATCACTTCGCCGTCATCATCAATCGTCGAACCATTTCAGGGTTCTTTCACAGCGCAGATGCCATCTGTTATTGAATCCGATCAACGTGAATGTGAGGAAGGAGTCGTCATATATACTCACTGGATGATGTATGGGCAACACGCCCAGAACGGAGCGACTCGTCGGAGGTATGATGACAAAGATCAGAGAGTTGGACGAGGAGAAGCAACTGAAGCAATTCGAAAACAAGGAAGTGAGACTTGGCTTGCAGACAAATCTTCCGACTGATGGTCGCACAAACCGCAAAGTCCAAATGAAGAGGCGCAAGATCATCTCTATGACAGGCTAGGAGAAGGCAATCATGTCTTCCTGTATTAATCGAGGTACAGGGCACGCGGTAGAACCCATGACCACAATAGATCTCGATCGTCCTCAATCCGAGGGAACTGCCAAGGTAAACCTCGTCGAAGGCGTGTCTAGTTCACCACAAAGTGATTAACGGAATTCCCTTAACCCACTTCCCAAGCCGCAGATTCCTGTTCAGATACACCCTACACTGATTTCATCATGCCAGATCAGTGCTGACCGAGATATCATAAGATACCCAAGCCGCGTGCGTGGCCGCTCACGTGAACTGATTCATATCGATCGATGTACTGAGTCAGTTACCTGCGAGCGGAACAAGGGCACATTGTACATTCCTTTCTGAAATTTTAACACCAGGGCTGCTTGAAATCGGATCCTGTACAAGCTCGTTCACTGACGATGGGTGCGTATACCGGGTTTTGGAGACGGTAGAGCTTTCATGCTGACACCTTCTCAAGGTCAAGGCGCAAAAGCAACCGAAATCACACTTCAAAATACAATATTTGCAGTCGCATTCACATCTGATGGGAATAACATCGTAACCGGAGGCGAAGAACAAACGCTGAAGCGTTGGAAAATCGATGATGGACTCCAAGTTGGACCGACAATGAATCATTATGGGAGTGTCTCTACGGTGGTCGCATCCAGAGATGGGCGGTGGATTGTCAGTGGAGATGGTGGAAACAGGGTGGTGGTCTGGAATGCGACCACTCACGAAAAGGTGGTCGAGATTGCAGAACCTGGACCGTACTCCGACTACGTGATGGTGATGGCGGTCGACATTTCTCGCGATTCGACAAAATTTGCTTCCGGGTCGAATGACAACACTCTCCGGATCTTCAGCATGCCTTCCGGACGACGACTCATTCTTCCTGTTCAGCACGATTCTAATGTCGTTGCTGTCGCGTTCTCGCCAGATGGGGGCCGTATCGCCACCGCATCGTTTAACCGTGCCGTCAATCTCGTATCAAATGGGAGATTCATAGCATGTTCGGCGGGCGCTTCAGTCTCATGTTGGGACAATGTTACTCACAAACAGATCGACGGCGGTATCGACCACAGCGCAAAGATCCAGTGCATGTCCCTCTCACCAGATGAGAGATACCTCGCTTGCGGATATAGCAGCAAAGTCACAGTCCACGATCTCAGCAAAATCATTCCCCAGGTATACTTCAATGACCGTGTAGGTGCATATTCAGTTGGGTCCCCTTGGCAGTGGCAAGGGTCCCTAGTGGCTGGTGTCCTAGTCGTAGGTGGTCGTCGGGTGTAGTCGCTAGTCTTCATCCAAGCCCTTCCCCCTCCTCTGGGGCAGCTAGCCTCTGCCCAGCCCTCTCCAATATCCGTTTGCGTTACTGAATTCTCTAACGAATCCACGCCCCTTGTCCAATATCCTTCACTCCTGGAAGTGAGCAATACCACTCTCAGACCTTGAATATAATCTTATCCAGCCAATGCTCACCTGATGCTATCGGAAGAGATCACGCGGGTTTCACATCCTAGTCACTACACACTTGCAAACCGTGCTCTTGTTCGGACGTGCCTTCAACAATGGGATGTAGCTATTGACGATGCCAAAAAGGTAGACTGCGATTCTTCGGTGTGACGTGTTCATGTTCACCCAAGCACTCGTCACTGAGTCCCTTTAAGCTGTCGCCTATAGGCCACATCTCAATGGCTTACGCACTTGTATCCAAACTTGAAGGCGAACAGGAACTTGCACTGCAGGCGTTCGATTTCGTGTTTTGCGACTGTGATCCCCACGATAACAGGTTTCTATTGCTCGTTAAGGTGTGCCCGAAGTGCTAGGAATTCCATGCCACTGAGGTCTTTTCCAACAGGCTGTACTCCTATTCGTCTCCGGGAAGAATGAAGACGCGATTTCCCGCGTGGTTGGCTTGATCGCCACTACGGATGACGACACACGACCATACTACGTCCAGGCATGTATATTATATGATAACCACTTGCGGAGGCTGATGTTGGTATCTCTTGCAGGTCCTTGGCAGCATGTACGTGAAGCAAGGGGATCACGCACGTGCGACACAGCTGTTCCAAGGTGTTCCGCGCCAGGAGTGCTCCAAGAAATATCCTCACTTGACGAACATATCGCTTGTAAGCCTTGTTCATACTAATTTTGAATGGATAATAAGTATTTCCGATAGATATTCAAGTGGAGTTTCGATGAACTCGAGTTGTTGGCCTGGCAAGGTCTCTGCGAAACCTTGTACGCCTCGGGGAATACACGGCAAACCGTGGGAGGGTCTCCTCAGAAACTGAATCAGAGACAAACCAAGACTCTATCACGGACTCGCGAAGCAGCAGAGTCGATGTGGAAGCAGTCCCATCGGACGCATATACCTGGGCATTGCGACTGATCGCAGTGACGCCTCGGGAGACCGTTCAACGCGTTGTTGCTTCTGAGACAGCTTAATGGTACGTACAAACGGGTAGCTGCAGGGAACGAGATAATTGTCCCTGGCCTGGGAGGCAACGCTCCGATGGACATCCGTACTGAGGTGCTCGAGATACTATAATGTGTATGTAGCCATTCCGTTTCTCCGTATTTAGGGTTTGTCTGTACTTCTAACCTAGGTCCCATCGATCACTTACCTACTGCTAGTGCTGTCCTGTCGGTGACGTCCAGAAGAAGCATAGGCAACGACCATGCTTTTACAATGATTGAACGATGTGTTTACTGATCCAGGCCCCAAATAATAGATATGCCGCAGTTCGCATCCTCTCGATGATGTTGTGCTCCAGCCAGTGAACTCGGGTAAAATCATGTAAATAACTCTGCCCGTGGGAACCGCTCGACCCAACTTCAAGTCAGTGTCGCTCAGCTCTACTTGCCAACGTGACCTAGTGCACGGAACAACGTCCCCATCATCAGCTGGGATTGTTCGTTTTCAGGATGCCGACGCCAGGTATGCATACAAGCTACCAGAAAACGCGAATTTGCTATGTTGACACTTTTCCAACATGTAAAAGTCGTTGAAATCACAAGTCATGACGCTATACGGTCAATCGCCTTTACAGCTGATGGCAACGATATCCTAAGCGGCGACTGCGAGGGCCAGATTCATCGCTGGAGAGTCGGAGATGCCACAAGAGTCGGAGAGATGATGCAAACGAGTGGCAGCGTCAATGCCATTGCCGTGTCGAACGACGGTCGGTGGATAGTGACCGGAGACTTTAACATCGTCATCGTTTGGGATGCAGCTACTCATGGAAAGGCACTCGAGGTAACAGACCATACGGAAAAGGTGTTTGCCGTAGACATCTCGAAAGACTCGGCACGATTCGCATCTGCCTTGAAAGACAAAACCATTCGCATCTTCGATATCACGACCGGAGTTCAACTCATTCCTCCGGTGTTGCTCTGCGGCTTCGTGGTTGCCCTTAAATTCTGTCCAAGCGGAGCTCGAATCGCAGCTGCTATCTGGAAAGAGGGCTGTTCGACATTCGAGTCGGTGGGAATGGTTTTCCAGCCACTCCACTTGCTTGGTCCTCTGATGGGAACCAACTATTCACTGCCTCAGCTGCCAAAATCACTTGTTTCGATGTATCTGCATCGTCATGCTCCGAGTGGCCGATACAAACGGACAAGTTACCAGCATCTCTCGTATCCAATGGGAGGTTCATATGTTGCTCTGCGAATTCTTCTGTCTCGTTTTGGGATGTTCTGTCGCATAAGCAGATTGGTGATGCTTTCGAACACGCCGAACCCATTATCTGTTGTGCCCTCTCGCCTGATGCGCGGTCTCTCGCATGTGCAAGTGACAGAAAGATAACAGTCTACAAGCTTGATGCTCTACTTCAAAGTCTCTATGTAAGCTCTGGTCGAGTCACCCCATCTATTCAAAATATCTGATGTTAGTTTTTCTCGTTTTGCTGTTTTTTCTTTCTCTGGACCCTTTTAGCTGCGGCCAACTGTATCTCGATTTCCACTCATGAAACTGAGAACGGAGGTGTTTGAAGAATGGCAGCGTGACGACGCAGCAAATGTTGAAGCAATGCTATCGGAAGAGTTATCTTCCAGTCGCGGCCATCACGCGTTTGCGAATCGCGCACTAATCCGAACGTCTCTGAAACAGTGGAATGCTGCGATCGAGGATGCCAGCAGGGTGACTTCTCATTCTTTTCCCTAATTCATCTTTACTCACATGTTCACAACAAGTCCATAGAGATCAGGCCATCACCCATTGGTCATATTGCAAAGGCCCTCGCACTTGTTGGCGCAGGCAAAAAAGACCTGGCTCTGTCTGAATTTGATTTCGTACTCTGTGATTGTGATCCCAATGACACCAAACTTCTCTTCGTCATCAAGGTGCGCGCTTATTATGCCAAGTCCTTCCCGGGATTAAGCACGGTTTTACTAGGCTGTCCTCGTCTTCATCTGTGGCAAACATGAAGATGCGATCTTCCGCATACATGGCTTGATGTCCAACACTGACAGGGAGACAAAATTGTACTGTACTCAGGCAGGCACTTTACATGATGTCGAAAGCACGTTCATTACTCATGGCTGTGATAGGTCCTAGGGAACATGTATTTGAAGAAATGTGACTATGAAGGCGCCCTACAATTGTTGCGAGCTGTTCCAAATTCTGAGCCATCCCATGAAATGCCTCAGATTGTGACGATCTCACTTGTAAGCTTCCTTTTGACATGATATTTCCGTGCACCGACGTGCCCGATAGATATTTGGCTGGAGTTTTAACGAGCTTGAAACCATTGCTTGGACACGGTTATGTGACAGCTTGCGTGTCTCTGGACGCATAAAGCAACTTGGAGAAGTGCTCCTCAAGATGGTAGACCCGTTACCAGAGGGAGACAGGGGAGCTGCGCATGGCCGTATTTTGGAAGAGATAATAACGCGTTCCGGTGATGCATCTCTTCTTGTATGGACTGGCCAACCCTCCGCATATAACAGCTGCCTTCCTTCATCCCCTACCATTTATTCCAAGTCACCATACAGTCCTCCGCCCTTCGAAGGGACCGAAATGGAAACGCGCACCTCGGAACTACGGCCTATTTTTACACCACTTGATGCTGTGGTCATATACGACCGCGTTACTCGCTTGAAGCCAGTGCGCTTCTTCAACCGCCACCTCCGTCTCCCGTGCGTCGTATTCCGCGTTCAGACCCTCAACAAAACTGCGGACGACGTATATCATGCTCATGCAACTAGCCTTGGTGACGTAGAGTTCACTGCAGACGACATGCTTCCATTGAAGAAACCGCGACGACTCGTGTTCGTGCACCCATGGATTCATCGTCTTCGCGATCCACATGACAATATCACTTTTGAAGAAGACTCGGATGTGAATATGGAGTCCAGCTCGGAGTCATGCATCGGATCGGATTCTCAGATGGCTCCCGCTTCAGTCATTGAGGATGGCCCTTCAGCTCCCTCAGATATATACACGCGGGCATTGCAGTTGATTGCTCGCCTTGGACAACCGTTCAATGCACTGCTACTTCTCAGGCAATCAGATGGAACATACAGGCGTGTCGCTGCCGAACACGAGATCGTCATACCGGGTCTTGGATGCAACATTCCAAAGGATATTCATGCGGAAGTATTGGATGTAGTGTGAGAGTGTTGATGGATTTTCTTCCCTTCTCTTCGAATCCCAGGACTCAGTTTGCATTCCCCGACACAGCACTTAGCTTTTAACATAATTGTTGTCTACACCACCTCCTGTTTCACGCATGGGCGCCCGTGTGAAATGATCCACGTTGGTGGCTGTACACTAGGTGTCCCAAACCCTGGCACGCACGGTAAACATCCCCATGAATTTACCAATGTCGACAACAATTGGTACGTCCGACTTGGGCCAGAGCGCTGAGCTTTGCGTGTTGACAATACCGCAAGATCACACCGAAATGAAAGTTGTTGAAAGCACGAACGGAAAGAAGATATATTCAGTAGCGTTCACGACCGACGGAAAGTGTGTTGTAGGCGGTAATGAAGTAGGCGGAATTCGACGATGGAACATTCGGGATGCTCAGCAAATCGGACCAACGATGACGACCACGGGCCAGGTCTTGGCTGCTTCTGTGTCAAAGGATGGACGATGGATAGCGACTGGGGACGGAGGAAAGAAAGTTATCATCTTGAATGCAAGTACACACCAGAAAGCCTTGGAGATTATGGAGTTTCAGAACTGGGTGTGGGTTGTGGACATCACGAGCGACTCCACCCGGATTGCTGCTAAATCGAGCGACAAGTCGGCCCGAATTTTCAGCATGACTACTGGCACTCAGCTGGTCCCTCCCATTCAGCACGACAGTCCTGTTTCTGGTCTCAAATTCTCCCCTGCAGGCGATAGAATCGCTACCGCTGCCTATAATCGCTCCGTCCGCATCTATAATTCCCACACCGGAGAGAAGCTCTTCGACATCCCAGTGTGTGTCCGAGATCATCGAATCACTCCTTTACCCTGGTCTCCTGATGGTCGGGAAGTCTTTGCTATCTCGCCTGGCAAGATCACTTGCCTTGACACGTCAACGTCCGCGTGCTCGGAGTGGCCAATACACAACACGGACTCACAAACATCTATTGTAACCAACGGGAGGTTTATAGCTTGTTCTGCAGGCGGGATGTCGTTTCACACAAGCAGATCGGTCGCGTCCTCGAATATGCCGTGAAAATTCAGTGCATTGCTCTTTCTCCTGGCGAGCGGTTTCTCGCATGTGGAAATAGCCAAAATATCATTTCACAAGCTTGGCGAAATACTCCCTAGCGAATATGTGAGCCCATAGATTCGTTCATCCATGGCATTGGCATTCCTAACAATTCTTTCATTAATCCACCATTTATGCTTTGTTCGGCCTCGGTCAGCTCTCACCCCCCGCATCTCTACCTTTAATCATGGAAGTGAGCAGTTTGGCGATCGAGCCATGGATGCAGGGCGACACCAAGCGGACGGAGGCGATCTTATCGGATGAGATTGGGCGATCGGATGAGATTGGGCGATCCAACTCCAATTACCACGCACTTGCGAACCGCGCGCTGATACGAGCCCGTTTGAAACAGTGGGACACAGCGCTGGAGGACGCGACCATGGTAACTCCTACTTTCATTTGGAATGGTTGTATTTACTTAGGTCACGCGATCAGGTCCCTCCAGGTCAAGGCATCGTCAATAGGACACATCGCCAAGGCCCTCGCTCTGACTGGCGGTGGCCAAGTAGACCTTGGATTGTTGAATTTCGTGTTTCGTCACTGCGATCCGCAGGATAACGTATTCCTCTTAGCCATCAAGGTATGTCCGATACCTGTCAAACTTTTCGGATAGTGACCTCCTTTACCCAGTCCATCCTCACGTTCGCATGCGGAAAACATGAAGATGCCGTACTGCGTATTCGTGGTTTAATCACGGACTCGGACGAAGCAACAAGATATCACTGCGCTCAGGTGTGTGATCCACGACATCCAGCTGTAGACTTCACTGCTAAAAGTTACAACAGATTATTGGAAACATCTACATAAAGCGATGCGAATATAAACATGCGATACAGTTATTGCGAGCCGCTCATATCCTAACTTCATCGTACGAAGGTCCTCAGCTTAAGATGATCTCCCTTGTAAAGTTCCCTTTTTCACGACTACAACTCCATGCAAATTAACTGACTGTCTGGATAGATATTTGGCTGGTCCTTCGATGGACTCGAGAGCAAGGCGTGGAAACGTTTGCGTGAAACCTTGTATGCGTCGGGATACATCAAAGAACTTGGCGAAGCTCTTCTCGAAATGGTCAGTCCTTTACCGGAAGACGATAAGGAAGTTGAACACTGTCACATTCTCGAGGAGGCCGTGATGCGTTCCAGAGACGTGGTTTTCCTATCCTGGACCGGTCGCTCTTCTGCGTACAACAGCTGCCTCTCCGCTTCCCCTGGATCCTTCGCACAAACAATGTACACTCCGCCCACACTCACAGAAGCCGAAATAGAGAATCGTACAACAGAACTACGCGCCATCTTCCCGCCAAGCGACTACGATGCCGTCGTGATTTACGACCGTATCACCCGCCTGCAACCAGTACGTTTCGCCAATCGTCGTCTCCTCCTTCCTTGCCTCGTGTTCCGTGTCCGAAGCCTGAGCAAGCCTGAGAATGAGGCGAACAATTACCGTGCCAAGACTACTTGCCTGGGTGATGTTGAGTTCGTCACAGACGACGCGCTTCCATTGAACGAACCCCAGAGACTCATACTCGTTCACCCGTGGATCCGTCACCTCTACGATTCACACGCAGAGATCAGTTCCGATGATGAGCTCGAGTTGGACGCCGATACCAACAGCTCTAACCCGGGCTCTGGCTCTGTCAGCGATGTGGATACCGATGCAGAGATCGTGCATGCCTCCCTGATAGAGGAGGCCCCTTCGGAACGGTTGGACACGTACACACGGGCATTGCAGTTGATCGCTCGCCTCGGTCAACCGTTCAGTGCGCTGCTGCTGCTAAAACAGACGGACGGGACTTACAAGCGTGACATGTTACTGCCGAACATGATATCGTCGTCCCCGGTTTTGGGAGCAATGTTCCGAAGGACATCCGTGCAGAGGTGTTGGAGGTTGTCGAAGGTGGATATCACTCTGTTCCTTTATAGCTCGGGAGTCCCAGCCAGGAAAATCGCTGTCTTGTTTGCTTTGTTCTTCGTCCGTCATGCATCCCCCTTCTCATGTCGTCTCCTTCAACCTGTACTCGATGTTCAAAGCTTCCATCCATGCTGCGATATATCTCGTATATTGGATAACATGATCAGCCTTATTGAATCGAAATGCATTGAGCGTCTGTGACGCCTGGAAGTCGCCTGGACCACTCGATGCCCGTGTGAACTGATCCACGTTGATTCTAGGAAACGCGCGCACTTTGCGACCAGACCACGTCAGCCCGCCCAATCTCTAGAAAAGTAGAGCTCGTGAGGGCTTATGTCTACGACAATGATAGGTGCGTCCGAGTTGTGACAGAATGTCAAAATCCAGTGTCAACATCATTGTCAGATCATCACAACTCGTTGAAAACGACTGAAATCAAGAACGCGCATAACATATGCTCAGTCGCCTTTACG
Organism: Chalciporus piperatus; assembly: GCA_038093975.1. Lineage (NCBI taxonomy): Eukaryota > Fungi > Basidiomycota > Agaricomycetes > Boletales > Boletaceae > Chalciporus > Chalciporus piperatus. The sequence continues at coordinate 30,107 of JBBPTG010000026.1, forward strand.
CCTGACGGAAAGCATGTTGTTGGCGGTGATGCAGCAGGTGGAATTCGTCGATGGAAGATGGAAGATGCTCAGCAAGTCGAACCGGCGATGGCAACAGGTGGCCAGGTCACAACCATCGCTGTGTCGAAAGATGCGCAGTGGATAGTGACAGGAGATTGGCAGGGCAAGGTACTTGTCTGGAATGCAAGTACTCACCAAAAGTCATTGGAGATCCCACACAACCTGAGCCTGGTGTGGGCTGTGGATATCACGAGTGACTCCACACGGATCGCTGCTGGATCAAACGAGTTGACGACCCGAATTTTCAGTATCACCACCGGCGCCTCACCGATCCCTCCAATCCAGCACAACAATTCTGTCACTGGCCTCAAATTTTCTCCTGCTGGCGATCGAATCGCCACTACTTCGTATGAAACCGACTCCTTCCGCATCTACAATACTCTCACCGGAGAGAAACTCCTCGATGTTTCGGTTCGCGTCCGAAGTTACCCAATCACTCCCATAGCATGGTCTCCTGATGGTCAGCGAGTTTTTGTTGCGTCACCAGGGAAAATTACTTGCCTCAACACATCCACGTCCGCCTGCTCGGATTGGCCAATACACAACGCGGAGACACAAGCGTCCATTGTAACCAACGGGAGATTTATTGCCTGTTCTGCAGGAACTTCAGTCTCGTTTTGGGACGCCGTGTCGCATAAGCAGATCGGTCGTATCCTCCAACACACCCATCAAGTTCAGTGCATTGCGCTGTCTCCGGATGAGAGGTTCCTCGCATGCGGAAATGGCACCAAAATATCGTTCTATCAGATTAGCGAGATCCTTCCTAGTCAATATGTAAGATTCCCGAGTTTTCATGTATAGTGTTGGCGCCGCTCACAATTTGTTTTTTTATCTACCATTCCTAGGTGTTACCTCCCGCATCTCGACCTCCGCTTATGGAAGTGAGTTTCTCCGCGATCGAGCCATGGACACAAGGGGACGTCAAGAGGACTGAGGCAATCTTATCGCATGAGATCGGAGGGTCCAATTCCAACCACAACGTACTTGCGAACCGCGCGCTGACACGAGCTCGCTTAAAACAATGGAGCGCGGCGATCGATGACGCCAATATGGTACTTTCTTCCCAATTCCTCCGGCCAACTCATACTCAATGGTACATTCATAGTCCTTGCAAACCAAGCCATCTCCGATTGGCCACCTTGCGAAGACCCTGGCGCTCATCGGAACAGGTGAACTAGATCTCGCACTTTTGGAATTCGACTTCACGTTTTATGTTTGCAATCCAAATGATGTCAAGTTTCTCTGCGTCATCAAGGTACGTGGTTGATTTGTTGCATACCTCCCGCGGTTAAACTCTCTCATCCAGGCCATCGTCACATTCATCTGCGGAAAGCGTGAAGATGCGATCTTACGCATGCGCGGCTTAATCGCTAACGCAGATGAAGAAGCAAAGAGCTATTGCATCCAGGCATGTGAAATTTTACGACATCAACATAGAGTCCTTAGCGCTGATCATTTCCGCAGGTTCTAGGTAGCATGTACCTTAAGAAAGGCGACTATGAAGCTGCCATTCAATCATTCCAGGACTCGCCACGTCTCCCTCCCACTCATGAAAGTCCTCAGCTCATAACAGTCTCACTTGTAAGACTCCACACTCATGATCACGTTTGACTGTATTCACTTTTCAATAGATATTTGGCTGGAGCTTCGAAGAACTCGAAACCGTAACCTGGAAACGCCTATGTGAGAGCTTTTATGCCTCGGGGCGTATCAAAGAAGTCGGCGAGTCTCTTCTCAAGATGGTCGGCACGTTGGGCGAAGACGAAAAAGAGTCCGCCCATTGTCGTGTTCTAGAAGAGGCAGTAACGCGCTCGGGTGATGTGACTCTGCTTTCCTGGACAGGCCAGTGTTCTGCATACAACAGCTGCCTCCCGGCTTCGCCTTCCGTTTACACCCAAATGCTGTACACCCCTCCAAATCTTGGAGAAAAAGAGATCGAAGGGCGTACTGCGGAACTGCGAACATCCATACCACAGATTGATGCCCATTTGATTCACGATCGGGTTACCCGCCTCTGGCCAGTACGCTTCACCAATCGTCACCTCCATCTCCCATGCCTCGTTTTCCGTATTCAAAGTCTGAGCAAGAAAGAAGCAAACACTTACCTTGCAAAGGCGACTGGCCTCGGTGACGTAGAGTTTGTCACAGACGACACTATCCCATTGAACGAACCCCGACGACTCGTGTTCGTGCACCCGTGGCTCCGTCTTCTCTGTGATCCACAGGACAAGGTCACTTCAGAAGATGGATTCGAGTCAGATGCGGATGCGGATGTAAACATGAACCCGGACTCTGTTGGTGATGTGGATAGCGAGATGGAGATCATGCGTATTTCGGTGGTAGAGGAAGCCCCCTTAGCCCCATTGGACACGTACACGCGGGCATTGCAGTTAATCGCTCGCCTCGGTCAACCGTTCAATGCGCTGCTGCTGCTCAAACAGTCAGACGGGACTTACAAGCGTGTTGCCGCCGATCAGGAGATCGTCGTTCCCGGTCTGGGAAGCAATGTTCCGAAGGACATCCGGGCGGAGGTGTTGGAGGTGGTTTGATGAGAATATGGTTCGCTGCTTTTTGCTTGGGCGAGGGGTTAATCCATCGTTCAACCCCGTTCGACTGTTTGCTTTATTCGTTGTCCGTCGTATGACTCGTATCACGTCTCTTTGCAAGTCGTCCCCGTTGTGCCAGTGAATGCTTTGTACGTCGACATGTACCTTCTCTATTATCCTTGTTCGCCATCGTTGTTCATGCTTTCTACCGTTCCGTGTACTTGATCCTTGTGCTCGTGTTTGTTCCGATGTGCTATGTTCTCCAGTGAATTGTACTACTACCTGTCCAACCCCAGTTTCTATCACAATATCTTCACGGACTCGGACTCGATGGTAGACTCCATTCACTCAGATGAGGTGAAGAAAATAGCTTCTGGTAATTGATTGACGAAACACCCTCAGGCTTGGGATTCAATCGCCATCATCGCCATCCGACAACCCTAGATGAAGAAGAATGCCTTAACTTGGTCCCAGGCGGGAACTGTAAAGAGAACTTCCCATAGCGAGGGTTTCGTACGGCGTACCTGTGCAAGCGTAAGGGGAAACGACGAGATGGAATCTTTGACGCCACCTCATCAGACTGGTATGGCGTCGAAGAAGGTGAAGAAAGGGCGTTCGACAAAAGAACTAAAACGACATTGTATTGTACGACAAGTGATAATAGATACACGGAGTCTAAAAAGGAATGACGACGGGAAGTCCTGTAGGGAGCGTAGCTAGAGTGCAGAATGTACAGATGAAAATGATGTAGTAGGAATGGGACGAGAGAATCTATAGAGATACAGTATATGCAAGGAGGGTATAGTGAGTGTCTGAGGGTATGTACATGCAAAGAAAAAGGAATCTACGATGAAGGCTTCTTGAAGGGAGCGTGGCCAATAGGTTCGCCGGCTGGGATGGTAGTGGTAGCGATGTAGGGGAAGGCCATTTGTTCCCCTACTCCATGACATAGAACTCGGGGACCCAAACGTTACGATAGTAGTGAATTGAAAGCAGCACTACATCGGTCACGCGGATACCCTCCGAGCCAGCGCTCAGCGCCCATCTCTCCCAACCAGGGGCGATGGAATATTTCTGTGCGATGAAAACGACCGTCAGAAGGAGCCTTATGACAGCTGTCTCAAAAAACTCACACAAACGATTTTATGGAAGTTAAACAGGAGGCCACAGACCTCCCTGGCGATCTCCTGCCGAGTGATATCCCGTCCCCCAGGGCGAACATCCATCCTGCACAACATAGGGTCCATGACGAGTCGGGGGTCGTAACCGGGCCACTGAGGAATGGCATGAACACACAATAAGTAAGGAAGAAGGCAAATTGTCTTACCTCTAGGTTCACCACAGTGTTTCGCCATCCATGGTGCTCGAAAACCATATCCTGAGCGGCGTCAATGATAACGGTGTCCTTGAGAATATCCTTGACCCGAACCCCGGGCCAGCCGTGCGCGCTAAAGGTGATCGCTGGGATGCTTTCATGAGAGGGATCCATGTGAGGTGGACGCGGTAGACGTTCGATTCTTCGCTGGTCCAGCAGCGTATAGTATTGTGGCATCGGTGCGTGGATAGCTCCGGGATGAACAGGAGGGTTGGCGACACGGGAGTAGTGCTGAAGTGAATGGTTCGATCAAGAAAATACCCCCTAACAAAGGTTCGTCAACATACCTGACCGGTCCCACCGCGGCCACCGGCTAACGTGAGATTGCTTGGGGCGATGTATGCCATTACAAGAAATTAGAAAAGTGCGAGAGATGAGGAGACGTGGATTGAATAGAATGAGACTGTGGATACTCGGAGAGACTTGCTCTGCAGTGTATGAGATGAGACGATGGCTAGTGTTGATGAGGATGCTGGGTGAGCATGATGGCATTTATACCTGTCGTATGACAATACGTTCCACAAAGCGTTGAGGTTCAATCCTGTGGATGTGTGGCGACACAGTTGTGTCAAAGCGTGGGGGCGGACGTCGGTCAACGTCAGTCAAAGCGGCCATTGAAGCTCAACTCTGCTGCTGTGGGCGGATAACACAACTTTTCGGGACGGTGTTTCACAAAGAGGACAATGATTGTGGACTTTCTAAGATTCTGTTTCCGTTGGTAAACGGCAGATCGTCCGGGTGGCAATCGAGGGAGATGACAACGCCATGCCGAGCGCGGTCTAGTTTTGGGGGAAATGAGTCAATTAAAGGACGCAGGCCGAGTCCAAAGGGATTGTCCACTCCGGTCGTGAGAGCCAAGGTCGTCCCCAAATGTGATGGTCAATGAAACAATCCTTGCTTTGTCCACAGGGTCAAGTTTGGCAGAATGTGTCAAGCTCGTGAGACGCGGATGTGTATGTTGATGAGGCTAACCTCCACAAGCTGGACATGGTTGGAACTGGTGTTAGACAATTTCGTCGGGTAGTTCAACTTTCCTTTATAATAGAGCATTGATGAGACCAACGAAAGGCGCCTCGCATTCTGTAGTCGTTGTACACCAGAAGACTTTGGATTGGGTATGCTCCCCAGAAAAAACAACATGATATCTAGAGCTTGTCGACGTCTTTGTATTTGGTGGCATTGCTGTATGGCTCCTCGATTTGGAAGTTTATTCCCATCTATCTCTTTCCTTCCTTGACGCGGAACTTCTTGAAGATCTCGGGCGTCGTCAATAAATGTCAAACAGAGCCTCCCATACGTCGCAGTCTCTGTTTGGGACAACGAGCGAGGTTAGGGGTGTACGTTCTTCCGTCATCATTCATGATCCTTGGTGAACTTCTCCGAACCAGACCAAGTGACTCACTCCACTCTCGCTCTTCCAAGTACGAATGTCACCTACGTGTTCCATCGTTATCCGAAAGACCTCTCAGAAAGTCGTCGACATGATTGTCTGACTCGCAAACATGCCTTTGGCTTCGGCCACATACTTCACCCGGGTCATTCTCCAACAGAGCCACCTCTGGAAAGCTTCGTACTCATCCACACTCCTGCCTACACAGGCCCCGCTCTAACACAGGTATTAGACCTTGTTCAACAGAAAGAACCGTCTTTTCCAGTCTTACGTGCGTTCCCAGCGGGCTAACGCAGCAAGCTGTTCAAACAGACATCCCATATCCGACAGGATGACGTCGAGATGAACGGTGGTGATCCCGATGAAACAAAGCACATGGCAACCAAGCTAATGAAGCAGCCGTCCAAGATGAATTCAATAAGTTGGGAACGACGTGACAAAAGTTCAATTTACGCGAGAACAACGTGCGATGATCGAGTTGGTCGATCTGAGCAAGTTGGGGTAAGTTTATCCATCCCTAAGCAATCGGTCGTTACCCGTTCCTCGTTCCATTCCACTCCGCCCGCTTTCCACCCATTTTCACGGATGCCATCATGAATTGGAAAGGTCAGGTCAGCACCCGCTATAAATAACTTTGCGGCGGAGGCTTAGGAGTTCGGCCTTCGGTCTTGAGCAGCTCGCCGGATAACCAATTGGCTGTTGGCGTTGCGTTTCCGGGTATCTCGTTAATTGCAGCTGCGGACTCAAGTGTTGGGAGGCTCATATTACTTCGTTTACAGTTGTGAGAGGATGTCGTTGCTTCAAGGATCAAAGTAGGGTACCTGAAGCACCTCCTCCTTCGCTGGAGTACGGGCACGCGTGTTTGTTTTTAGCTCTAGTGAATGGTACCTCTCTGCGACTGCGTGTAGAAAAATTTGCGGGGTAGGAAGGATCTGGGCCACTTGGCATCCAATTGTGGACTGCTTTTCTTGCGATCTGTCTGGAGATGTGAAAGACTACAAACAAGATGAGGTCAGGTAGTTTGAAGGTCACGGCTCCAACGCTGTGTGCAGGTCTCCAGATAAGTTGCGAATATCAAGCACTATACTAGTAAGTAAGCACAGACCCTAGACCGGACACCATTGGGCAGATGTCTAATTGCAACGAAGTTCACTTGATCGAGTAAGGTCATCTGCGATGGTTTGACACGAGTCGGACTCGCACACGCTGCTCCGGCGGCGTTCCTGATCAAACGCTCCACGAGTTACATCGGGCTCCGGGTTGGCCCCAGCTTTCCCCATCGTCCCCAGGTCTGTCAAAATATGGCACCAGGCTGGAGCAGGCCGCGGCATGAAGGCGATATGAATGACCAGTCTTGTCATCAAACGATCTCTCGATGGTATAGCGACGAATATCATACGGGGGTGTTAATTGACGCCAGTGGGTTGAAAAGGGTTTAGCAAGACCGAGGTCAGCTGCCTTGGTTTCCAGTTGATCCTGCCGTAAGTTGACGTTACGTCCCTGGTCGAACAGTTCGAGTGGAACTTGATCGCTGGATATGTCCAGTCCGGATTCAGAATCGTACCTTTAGCCGTACTCATATATAAGGATGTCCAAGGTAGTCAAGCCATTTTGACGTCCCTTGGAGCTGCCAGCATCAGCCCTCGTTCCCCACACACCATGGCGCCGCAATTCCTCCGCAACTTCGTCCCCAAGAAGAACAAGGACCAGAATACTGGTATCATTCGTGCTCTACGGTCGCTATCATTCATACAATGGGCTCATTTCTTCTCTGGGTGAGTGAATCCTTGAATTCAGCGGGTTCGATACTGATTTGATCTTGCTAGGTGGCTTGCATGGACTTGTGATGCCCTCGACTACTTCGCTGTTAGCCTGACATTACCACTGTTGACGACACAGTTTAACCAGAAGGCCACTGCGCTAGTACGAACGCGGAGTGATCTTTTTTTCTTTCTCGTTCTCATGATACACCTAGACAACTTCAATAACGCTCACGCTACTCTTCCGATCAGTTGGAGCGGTGAGGATCTCCCTGTCAACTGAGACGAATTCAGAACTCACCCTGCTCTAGATCATATTTGGTGTCTTATCGGATCGTTTCGGTCGAAAATGGCCCCTAGTTTTCAACCTCTTGCTATGTTGTGTCTTCTCCATCGCAACCAGCTTCGTGTCGACGTTCCCTCAATTCCTCGCTGTTCGCTCTCTCTTTGGTATTGCCATGGGTGGAATCTGGGGTCTCTCGTCCTCATCAGCGCTTGAAAATCTTCCAGTAGAGCTTCGGGGTCTCGGGAGTGGTGTTCTTCAACAAGGCTATGCTGTCGGTTATCTCATCGCCGCAGTTATTAACCTCACGCTCGTGCCCAACAATCCCCACTCGTGGCGGGCCCTGTTCTGGACTGGTGCTGGTATCACCTTCTTTGCTGCCATCGTCCGCGCTATCCTCCCCGAATCAGAGGTCTTTTTGCGTGCCAAGGCTATCGAGAAAGCGAGAGGGACAACTACGGGAGGAAAAACCAAGGTCTTCTTGCGCGAAACGAAAGAAATGCTCAAGCTTCACTGGAAATTATGCATCTATGCAGTCTTGCTCATGACAGGTACGCGCGTGTCCATATCGCAATTTATACTTTTCGCGTGACGTTGCTAATGTCGTCGTGTTTGTAGGTTTCAATTTCTTATCTCACGGATCTCAGGTGCGGGGAACCTTTCAACCTGAATGCATGGTGCTGAGCTTGACCCCATATCGTGTAGGACCTATACCCCACCTATCTCGAGACTACCAAAGGATTCTCTGCCCACGATGCCACCGTCGCCACCATCATCGGCAACTGTGTATGTCTATCTCGACTTGTACAGGTCTGTGCACTTACTGAATTGCTTCATAGGGTGCTATCGCGTAAGTGTTACAACGTTGAGCGAGGCATTTCCTGGCTGACTGGGCGCTCGGATCTTATCGTTGTTCATTCACGCTTTTGTAGCGGCGGCACATTCGCTGGTTGGTTAAGTCAACACATCGGACGTCGACTCACCATCGTGTGCGTAGCATGAAACACATTCTTTCATGTTTGCTCATTCTTTCTTCAGCCTCATGGTGTTGCTCCTCGCGGGTATGTATCGCTTCGTTAAGTCCCCCGCTGCCACTCTTGCTGACTGACATCATTTCGTGATCGCTCTTCTTGCAGCATTTATACCCTTGTGGATCGTCCCCAGCACCTTCGGTCCCCTCTCAGCTGGCGCATTCTGGATTCAATTTGGTGTTCAAGGTGCATGGGGAGTTGTATGTATCTCATTTACGCTCGACCCCACCGGACTGCCGTTAACTCGAAGGCTCTACCTATAGATTCCCATTCAACTTGCGGAGATGTCCCCTCCTGCTTTCCGGGCGACGTTCCCCGGTGTGGCATATCAGCTCGGAAACGTGCGTTATACATTTTGTTCGATGGAAAGTTGGCACAAACCTACTCTAATCTCTCCAGATGGTTTCTTCCGCCTCTTCGCAAATTGAAGCGAGTGGGTGTTACCTCCCATTGTCATCCATATAACGTGCTTACCCTGTACAGCTGGTGCAAGCAACTTGAAGACGAACATCACGGTAAACGGCCAGACCAAGAGCGTTGCCGATTACGCGACTGTGCAGGGAATCTTCATTGGAACTATCTCTGCATATGTACTCCTGGTGACGCTATTTGGGCCCGAGTACGTCACCGCTCTTGCCCTCCCATTCCTGAAAATTTCGTTCGACGAGTGATATGCTAACCTTGGTTGATGTCTTACCTAGGAATCACTCCTCTCAGTTTGAGAAACACAAGACTGCCTTCGAAGAAGGTGGTGGACGTGATGACGCGATCATGGATGACGAAGCTAGTGATATACGTGACGACGACGACGAGAAAGTCTCGAGTGTGTAACTTGTTTGTTACACGTCGACGCGGGTCACCGAGATCATGATGCGTCATGCGTCTCACACAAGGGTGATCGACTTTTTCATTTTCACGTGCTCATTGGACACCGGCTTCAAGCTTGGATGTACTTGTAGTATGGCTAATATGGATATACAGGATTTACGATGCGACGCTATTTATTACGAGAGTGATTGATTGATCATTGGTTCGGAATGAGCCTCACCTGCCTTCAGTGGGCTCAGTTTTTCTCGGGGTGGGAAATTATCCGTTTCGCATACACTTACGGGTTCAAACGTTCAAACTTGAGGGTGCGTGTGGGGACCGCTGTTTGGGACTTAATCCATTTGTAGGATCTATATCCCACCTAACTCCAAAACTCGAAGGGCTTCTCGTTGCAGGATGCAACCATCGCAACTATTATCGGATATTATGTATGTCCCCTCTTCTTTTGGTCTTCTCGCAGAAGATGACATGCCACGTTGTGATTTAGAGGGTGCGATTGCGTGAGATGATTTGTTCATGTAGGTCAATGGAGTTAGGCTGACGCCTACCGTTTGAAATTTCAAAGGGGTTGCAGTATGTGGGTCGCCGATTGACTATCACGTACGCTCGGGTGGTGACTCGCAATGAATTTTGTTGCTAACGGGTTTCTTGCAGTATTTTCGTATTGCTCGTTGGTGGTAGGTCCCGGTGCGACGAGCGCCAAGACTCACCCGCCAGTCACATTCAGCATTAATCATCCCCTTATGGATTTTTCCTGCTTCCTCAGGCTTCTCAACCCTTGCCGCCAGAGCATTTTGTGCTCAGTTTGGTGTCCAAGGTGCACGGTGAGCGGTGCGTATCCTCATCATCATGCCGTGATGGAGTTCTGCTTCACGTTGGTCCGAAACTGAATGCTTCTAGATCCATATTCAAGTGGCAGAAATGTCGCCCTCTGCCTTCAGGGCGACGTTCCTGGGTGTTGCCTACCAACTCGGAAACGTATGTACCATTTCGCAAAACTCAAAGAAGTCACGTTCAAGTTCGCATCAGAAGCTCTCCAGAACAACCCAGGTTTTCTATCATCGATTTAGGTGCGAAATGCGGGACTGCATAAAATGGTCCGCGAGGGAGGGCCTCGACCTCAGAACATAAGCAATATCTGCAACAAGCCTCTTACACCCACATACGCTTCCTGATCCTCTGCTCATGTCAACGGTGTCCTTGGGACGCTTGTATTACGACCCTTTTGCCGAGTATGATCGTCTTCGTGACAAAGCGTTTAACGCTCGACTCTGGCCCTCCAACGTCGGCCGACGTTGGAAACACCTCCACCAAAGCGACGGAATCTTTTGTCACGTTCCGTCCAAGGCAAGTTCCCTAGAATGGATATCCAGGAGTCCGTGGATAACAATACGGTAGCAGCGACGTTGGACCTTCCTGGCATGAAGGCGGATTCGACGTCAAGATCGACTTCCTACACAACCGCTTGACCGTATCTGGAGAGTCTTCTAGTACTCATTCTTGTGGCAAGAGTATATGCCGTTCGCGAACGTCGCTACGGGACGTTCTCCCGGACTTTGCAACTCCCAATCGGAACCAAAGTAAGAAGTTAGTGCGACAAACAACTCATCGCATCTTCCAGTTTCGATGCTAATGCGGCGCGCAGCCTGAGGATGTTAGGGCAAAGATGGAGAACGGTATTTTGACGATCACGTTTCTCAAGGTTACTGCCGAACAACAACCTCATCGAATTTCTATCCAGTCGAAGTTATGAACATCCGCTTCTCTTGTCGTGGACACAGTTATTTAGCGCATATTACCGTCTCTGACACGTTGTAGAATATTAATGGTGAATCAGATGTTGTAGATTGCGTCTTTCGCCCCAGAAGAATCAACTCTATTCTCCTGGCCATGGAAGAGTAGGTTACATAACCGTTGGATGCGAGATTATTATTTTCGTGTGTACCCAAGGTGTTCAGGCCCGTCGGACCGAGCCTGACCGAGCACAGCATTGTCGCGACCACGAAGAGCAACAAAACTCAACCGGTGTTGTAGAGCATCGTCATTCTCCTCCGAGTCTGGCTCTCTCGCGCCTGCAAGGCCCAATTGCCAAGCCAGCAACTTAGACTCGACTGAGTAAGCGAGTATCGTGTTCGCGCTCATCCTTGGGGTCATACCTCCACAGACGCTCAGCAACGCGTTGAAGTGGCACCTTGCGCGTTATTGCGATGATCATGGTGTTTTTTCATGGATCGTTGTAGACTCTGGAGATTCGTCGATGAATTGTTCAATTTTGGGGTTTGACATTGATCATATTCTTTCAAGAAAGCGGAAGAAGAAGTGACCGCGGAGGGCTCTTACTAAGTGGACTCGCCGCCGAAAGCCAATGACCCCACCATTGGCGTCTTCCTCCTGTTATTGACCAGCGTGACCGCTTAGAGGTCGACCATGGCACTACCATGGCTCAGTAGTGGATGCACAACACCCGTCTCAAAGACCAGACAGCAGACCAGCCACTGGGGTCTTCATTCGAGGTCAAAGTTCACCTCACAACGGAACAGGAACCTTGTTGATAAGTACCGTTTTTGTTTTTACTCTGAAAGTGAGATCTTGTCAGCTAATTAGATGGGTCATGCCCGCCATCCTGGGCGCTTAATACGCTGCTGTGACCGCTTTGACCCGCCTCGACGACAACGGTGGTGCTTTGACTGACCCACGCCACCTGGGGTAGACGACCACCTGGCTGGTCTGAACGCTTTGTCGAACGCACTGGCATATAAATGTGACCATGCCCGCCCACTGTGATAGGTATCATCGCAAACTTAATCCTACAACCCATCCACCGCTCCTAATCTCTCGCAATGGCCTACGTTGATCCAAGGAGTCTCATGCTAACCAAGGGCCGCTGCGGATCCGGTCAGGTATGTTCTCGAGTCAACCTACCGGGTGGTATTTTACCTCACTAACCCTCGCGCTTCAGCACTACTCCCATGTCGCCAACCCTCCTGTTCATCCCGGAGCTATCCACGCACCGATGCCACAATTCTACGCGCTGCTGGACCAGCGAAGAATCGAACGTTTACCGCGCCCACCTCACATGACTCCCTCTCATGAAAGCATCCCAGCAATCACATTTAGTGCGCACGGCTGGCCCGGGGTTCGGGTCAAGGATATTCTCAAGGACACCGTTATCATTGACGCCGCTCATGATGTGGTTTTCGAGCACCATGGATGGCGAAACACTGTGGTGAACCTAGAGGTAAGGCAATTTGCCTTCTTCCTTACTTATTGTGTGCTCATGCCATTCCTCAGTGGCCCGGTTACGACCCCCGACTCGTCATGGACCCTATGTTGTGCAGGATGGATGTTCGCCCTGGGGGACGGGATATCACTCGGCAGGAGATCGCGAGGGAGGTCTGTGGCCTCCTGTTTAACTTCCATAAAATCGTTTCCGTGAGTTGTTTGGCGCAGCTCAACTCTCAGGAGCATTCTTCTGACGGTTGTATTCTTCCCATTGCGCCTGGTTGGGAGAGATGGGCGCTGAGTGCTGGCCCGGAGGGCATCCGGATTCCCGATGTGGTGTTGCTGTCGCTTCACTACTATCGGAATGTTTGGGTCCCTGAGTTCTACATCATCGAGTAAGGAAGCCTTTCCCCTACTCACCCATACCATCGAGCATCTCACCCGGCGTGCTTGTGGGCCACACTGGCAATCACGTTCTCGGGAACTTCACGATATTCTTCATTTTATTCTCGCTACTCTCCCGCATATCACACATTCGCATCTTTTTCATACCCGCACCCCCATTATACCCACGTTGCACTCACTGGACTTGCCTTATTGCATCAATTTCATTGTAGATCTTCATGTAAATTATGCATACTCACCCTTCCGGAATGTCATGAGAGACTTCATGATACACTCAGTTGATTCTACCTACTTACCCGCTCTGGTTGTCGGTATTTTCTGGAAAGCACAGCAAAGGCGACATGACGTCAGACATTTCATTCTCGTAACTTTTCAAATAGACGACAACAAATCGTCATCATTGAACTGAATGCCGCTGGCAGCCTCGGGAACATCCTCGAAGTTTACCGAACCGTCAACATGTTGTTAGAAGAGACTTGAAAAGTTCCTCAAGATTCTAGAAAACCTACTCACGAGTAGTATAAATACGAGCTGTCTGGTCATGTATGGCCCTCAGAACACTACAAACAAATCTCGAACACGATCCAAGCAGCTCAGCTACCTCCCACAACTTGAATGTCTTTGATGTGCTTCTACTACGACCCCTCCACCGAGTTCGACCGTCTCTTTGAGGACACATTTAACGCTCGTTTCAGACGTGCTGCGAGCGAGGTGGGACGTAAATCCACCGGTGCCACTCAACGCCTTGACCTGTTCCGTCCCAAGTAAGTATTATCTCGTTCTTTGCCGTACACCCATACTCAACATGCCCTCTATCTTAGGATGGACTTACTTGAGTCCAGCGATTCTAATACCATGACGGCAAAGTTTGAATTGCCCGGAATGAAGACGGAGAACGTCAAGATCGACCTCCACCAGAACCGTCTGACGGTATCGGGCGAGCTCTCCAACGATCGCTCTCATGAAGATGGGGGCTACGTTGCTCGGGAGCGTCACTATGGGAATTTTTCCCGCACTTTGCAGCTCCCGTTTGGAACCAAGGTAAGCCATCTTCGATCTCGTAGCAAGGAATTGTAGTGTTAATGGTAAACTCGTAGCCTGATGACGTCAAGGCCAAGATGGAGAACGGTCTGTTGACTGTGACGTTCCCGAGAGTTACGGAAGAACAGCAGCCTCATCGTATCGCAATCCAGTGAACTACTTGCACTGGTACCTGTTTTCTCCTTCCCAGGTATCGTTTCGTCACACATAGTGTTTTCTCATTCATTGTAGCTTTCACGCGTTTGTATCTGTATAATATGGCATATGGCAATATCAGTGGACATTCCCTGCTGAAGGACAACGACACCAAATATGACGGTCAGCTAGATGGTAGAAAAGGCAACACGGATGACGCTAGGGAAGCGAGATACAGAAATCAAAGCTGGAAGAAACTGGGAAAGCTGGAGGACGACGGGTCAGTGACTGACTCTCCTCGAAGCATAATGAACCCATGTCCTTCCAGATTAATCATCGTGTGTGCTCACAGTGACTGATCATGTTGACAGGATGCATTCAGGGAGACGCTGTCAAAGCGGGAGACCAGAGAAGATACAGATACATGGACATAGAACTAAAGCTAGACGAGATAAGGGACCAAGAACAGAACAGAACAGGTCATGCCAGTGAATGACGAGCATCGAGGCAGAATGAACAACATATCCCCATCAAACGACTTCCAATATCTCCGCACGAATATCCTTTGCAACATTGCATCCAAGACCTGAGACGATGATCTCATGTTCGGCAGCAACTCGCTTGTACGTCCCGTCGGTCTGTCTGACGAGCAGTAGCGCGTTGAAAGGTTGTCCGAGGCGAGCAATCACCTGCAATGCCCGTGCGTATGTTTCCGATGGATCTGAAACTGAAGGGGCTTCCTCCACGAGTGAAGCATGAACGATCTCTGCATCGAGATCCAAGACACTGGCTGAGCCTGAGCTGATGGTCGAGATTGAATCCGCGCCCGTGTCCGACTCATCTTCCGAGGCGACTCCGTCATCCGTATGGGACCGCGGAGGTGACGCATCCATGGGTGCACGAACACCAGTCTCTGGGGTTCCTTCAGTGGGAGCTTGTCATCCGTGGTGAACTCCACATCACCGAGCCAAGCCACCTTGGCGCGGTAGGTGTTTGTCTCGTTCTTGGTCAGAGTCCGAACACGGAATGGGAGGCATGGGAGAAGGAGACGGTGGTTCGTGAAGCATACTGGTTGCAGGCGGGTAATCCGGTCGTGAATGATCAATGCATCAATTTGTGAGAGCATCGTCCGAAGTTCAGCAGTACTGGACTCCGTATCAGCTCCTTCGAGAGTCGGAGGAGTGAACGTAGGTTGGGTGTAGACAGCAGGAGAAGCGGGAAGGCAGCTGTTGTATGCAGAGGATCGGCCTGTCCAGGAAAGAAGAGCCGGATCACCTGAACGCGCCACGATCTCCTCTAGAGCACAGCATTGACCGGCTTCTCTTTCGTGTTCGACCAATGAGTCGACCATCCTGACAAGAGTCTCCCCAACTTCCTTTATGCGTCCGGAGCGACACAAGGCCTCGCATAGACGGGTCCAAGCCGTGGTCTCTGTTTCGTGGAAGCTCCAACCAAATATCTATCAAAGTAGCAATATATTCAAATTGTGACTCGACACTGAAGATGGTGGCTTACAAGTGAGATCGTCGTAAGATGAGGACTCTCGTTGGTAGTTGGGCGGGCCGCGCCCTGCAGCGATCGTATGGCACTTTCGTAGTCACCCTTCTGCAGGTACATGTTTCCCAGGACCTGTGGTCGACGTGAATATTGACGTCGAGAGTCGGATGTGGTGTAGTACACATACCTGAATGCAATATGATCTCGTATCATCATCCGCATCAGCAATCAAGCCAGTAAGACGAAATATGGCGTCTTCATGGTCTCCGCTGATAAATACAATGATGGACTGATGAAAAAAACTTGGTCACGACAAATGTTTAACACACTTTGATAACGAAAAGAAATTTGACCTCAATTGGATTGCAGACACAAAACGCAAAGTCGAACTCAGACAGTGCGATGTTTGTTTTACCTGCACCAGTCAGTGCGATGGACTTCGCGATATGGCCTATGGGCGAAGGCTTAATCTGGAGGGACTGTACAAAGGCCAGTCAGCGCGAGCTGGCGGAACGAGAGAGGAGAAGCTACCATGTTAGCATCCTCGATGGCTGTGTTCCATTGTTTCAACTGCGCACGTATGAGTGCGCGATTTGCGAGTGTGTGATAGTTGGAAGTGCCAGTGAGCAGTTGCCTGATCTCTTCGGACAGGATTGTTTCAGTATTCTCTTGATCATCTTGTGTCAACCATGCCTCGAGGGCAGGAATACTCACTTCCATGAGTGGAGGTCGAGAAGAAGGTGGGGGTAGCTGAGATCAAGTTTTGAAGAAAAGCGCGATAAATCACGACACATAATCATTTGAGAAAACGAAAACTTACGAAGGCATTTGGAAGTATTTCATCGAGGCGATGAACCGAGATTGTGTTACCATGACCGCAAGCGAGATACTTCCCGTCTTGCGAGAGGATAATACAGGAGATTGGTGTGGAGCATTGAAGAGTGGTACCAATCTGCTCGTGCGAGATGGGGTCCCAAAAGAACACTGAAGAACCCGCGGAACATGCTATGAAACTCCCATTAGTGACGATAGATACCTGCGACTCTACGTTTTGAATTGACCACGCAGGGTGTAAAGATGTGGATGTGTCGAGGCAAGTAATCTTCCGAGGTGATGCAGCGAAGAGCAGTTGGCCATCACGAGACCAGGAGAGAGGAGTAATTGGGTAAGACTTGACTTGAACTGGGACGTCGAACAGCTTGTTTCCGGTGTGAGAGTCGTAAACGCGGACAGAGGCACGATCAAATGTGGCCGTTGCGATACGATCTCCGGTAGGAGAAAACTTGACACTGACGACCCAATTGTCGTGCTGCAGGGGAGGAATAAGATTTTGTCCGGTCACGATACTGGATATCCGGACGGTCCTGTCGTACGATCCCGAGGCAACCCGTCTCGAGTCACCCGATGTATCTACCGTCCTCACCCAATTCATGTGGTCCCTCATCTCCATGGCCTTTTCATGAGTACGAGCGTTCCAGACGATCATCTTGTTTCCTGCATCTCCGGTGATTATCCACCGACCATTTCTTGACACGACTACAGCCAGCACGGTTCCCTCCGCAGACATGATCGATCCGACTTGGCGGGAGTCTTCAACCTTCCATCGGTAAATCCCGCCTCCATCACCACCACCTACGATATCCTTTCCATCGACCGTAAGGGCGACTGAATATATGTGGTCTCCACTTGTAATTGTACTTGCTTTTGCACCGCGATTTTTGAAAACTATCAACATGGAAGGTTCGTATGTTGTGACAACTCGTACGCACCTGTCGTCGACATGACCAGTGACGAACCCCCCAGGTATACAAAATGGTGAGAGAGGTTTGCGGCCGTCTAGTCGCCGTGCGTTTTACATGGGCACACCATGCACGTTTCCTGTTGCCTATTTGGAATCTGATCGGCGCAATTACCTCGTGTTCGTGGAGCAGTTCCCTTTCAGTATTGCATGCCGGAAGTTACGGTCAGCTTGAGTGCGACACTGTGCAACACCTCAAGAGAATGTCTGGGGTAACCGTGACACAGCCTGAGTGAGTGGAATCAATAAGCTGCGACCCGACTGAAACAGTTACGGACCGGTGGTTTCCCTTAAGATGTTGGCGGGTGTCACGAGTTGTGTGTAGGTCGTAGTCCCCCCCAGGCCAGACTCTTAGTTCGGAGCAGACGACGTTCTGTAGGTCGAGTTTGGGTTGAAGTGACCCCGGTGTCGACGGCCCAAAGCGTGGTAACTTGCGAGACGAAAAACTCAAACGAGTCACTGGCTCACGCCTGACTGAGAGTGCGGAAACGCAAAATAACGGAAAGCTTCAAGTTCAGTCGAGCATGTGTAGCGTATGTGTAACTGTTTCTAGCTCCACAGATCACATCAAAAAGAGGCTTGTCGCCAGCCTGGGCCTCAAGGCTCACCCTGACCCGATCGAAGATAGCTGCCCTCGCCGAAAACTACGCCAAGGAGTTTTTTGGACATAAGTATACGCTCCAACAACCCCAGTCACAGACCGATATGTGCAAGCTTGTCCAGACTGTCCAGTGTCAACTTTCAAATCATACCAAAAGACTCGTCAAAAACTCATTACGTGACTATGCTGCTCGACCGACAGTGCTCGTCTCCTTCCCCGCCAAAACAGATTCGGTTCATCGAGCCTGCTCAAAAGACTAGCCGCAAACTTCCCCCACCGTTTTGAATGCCTGGGAATTCGTCACTGGTGATGCGACGACTGTCAGGTGCGTACGAGTTGTCACAACACGTGAAGCTTCCATGTTGACAGCTTTCAAAAACTAGATTAGTCTCCCGTAGGCAGACACAAGAGTCGGGATGAAGACAGGGAGATGTTACTATCTTCGCATGGACTGGCAAATCATCGTCGTACTACGGCTGTTTCCCCTCCACCCTCCCCGCTTACAGCCGGACTCCCTAGGATTCCGTAGTGAGAAGGAACGACTGTCTTCCTTCACTCTTCGGTCTGTCTAGGGGAGACTATAGGATTCCATACCGACCCTCGATCCAAGTGAAATGGAAACACATACCACTCAGCTCAAGAGCCTATTGCCTAAAACGATGTAGAGCGTATTTATCCTCGACTCGGAGTCGTGAACCTTCCGGGTCCTTCTCACTGTACGTTTCGCCAATTGGCGGTTTCATCTCCCGTGGATCGTTTTCCTCGTCCTAAAAATCGGTCTAAACTACCACCGCCAAGCAACAATCGTATGAACCGTTGTCGCGCCAGAGCATCGGGACTGGGTTGCGTCAACATCACCTCAAAAAACTAACCAGGTTGACTAGCACCGAGTCTCTCTCGACGACTCGTGTTGAAAAACCCCTGGATCAACTACATCACAGGTCGACACACGGTGACTGCTTTGGGCGATTATTTAGACTACATGGGGGTCGGATGTGGTATCCCAGATTTGTAGACTTCGTGTTTGATTCAGTCGATGCCAATGTCCGAAGATACATCTCGCCGAACTCTTGAATCGCTCGACCTAAGCTCGACCACCTTGAACCCCACCTTGAACCCCGACTCACATGACCTTCGCAAATGGTCTTATACAGTCGAGAGCGTACAGGCTCGCTTCCATGTCAACACCCCGCCAGCGCCCAGGCAGGCCCAGGCCCCACCCGTCCAAAGGTTCGATTCCGAGGAACTCCGACTGCCTAGTATGTATTACAGTGCCATATTAGCGCCTGGCCAGACATGAGGCGGGAAAGTGGTACTCGCTTCCCGCCGACACTAGTCCTCCACATTTACTACCATGGGTGACACTCTCCAGGATGTGTATGCAAAATACATGCAACAGTGTTATGGCTACCCACTGCGTATTCCAGAACCGAACCCCACCCTCCCGGAAGACTATCAGGATGAAGGGTTCCAGGTTGGGGACGTTGGCATACTGGACGCCACGGGCAGGTTCCATGTCTTGTTCAATATATGCAAAGGCCAGCACAACGTTCTCCACAAGAAAGGTGTTCCTGACAACTTTCAACCCACCACGCTCGACATCGCAAACGATGTTAGTGTTACTCATAACGCTATCTCTCCATGCGTTATCTCCTCTCCAGGAATAAAGCGGATCCTCCATTCCGACAAATCAAGGTACCACCCAGGCTGAAGCGCCGACTCCCGAAGAGATTGATCTAGGCTGATGATCTCGTCAGGCCAGTCGATTATGAATTCAACTCGACCTCCTCCGCTGGCGCTATTCTTATTCTCCCATATGGTGCCACCTCATACGAGCTTAAAACGAAGGAGCGATTTCGAACGGTGGCAACCGGAAATGCGCTCGATTGGTATGAGTTCGCTAAGAAGCTCTACGGTGGCGACGTTCCCGATAGCTCACTCTACCTCATAACTGGCCTTTACAAGACTAGCTCCTGGTCTCTCGGTTCGTTCAGTAACCCTCCAGATGTCACAGGGAAAATATTGGCACGAAAGGACGAGAAAAACACCAGCCTCAATCTTTACCTATTGGAATTCGAATTTCATGCCTATCCTCGTCATGGTCCTACAGATAATGCCGTTGACGCAGGGCGCTTCAATCAAACTGTATTCATAACGGGATTCAAGATTACCGCGAGGGGGTGGGGGCAGGATCCCATAGTTCACTCGATTACTCAACCGCAGAGCGTTTGGCTCATGCTGCTTTTAGACCTTCTGGGTCTATTCACGGGTTTCTTCAGTTGGTGGCGTAGGACTCCAAATGGCCTCAGACAAAATGATGACCCCATCCGTGAGTTGTCGATGTCTACTAGAGCTTCCGGCGACCTGATCACGACTGCAGACATGGTACACAACCCAAGGTTATCCCAGGCTGGTGGCTTATTCGAATTCCTGTCTCTCCGAACACTGACCAGTTCGACAGCCTTTTCACCCCTCCGATGCCATCAATCGTTTTCTCTTGAGTAAGGTTTGCCTAACATGATAACACCGCGGGACTATGCTGAATTTCTGACGACATCGGTCAGAGTCCAAATGCAAGGTTTGCTATTACACATGATAGCCAATGGATGGATATGATGAAGGTAGTTTGTTCATTGCAGTTGACTCCTCTTCCTTACATCTTACCTGTTCCCTAGGAAGGATTGACGCACGAGGACCTTCTCCAAGAGGACCGCTTGGGGGCATTCATAACGCGATCCTATACCCTCTCCGTTGACTCGGAACATGGAGATAGTGGGTTCTGACATTCTTGATCGCCAGACACTTCTGATTGTTCCATAGCTGCCGTGTTTCTGCGACGCAATATGTGCGTCTTACCATTTTGTATACGTTCAGGGATGTTGAAGACTTCAACAGTGATGGTATTACGGACCGCGTTTCCTCTATCGTTGACCCAAATGCTGCATCGCACGATCTTGAGATGTCGGACACCATCTCCGAGGCTGAGGCTTCGCCCCCACCCACTCCTGATGTGGAGATCTCGCCCTCTACTACACCCTCGCTCGAGATGTCATCTCCTACCACATCTGAGCTTGATTTTTCGCGCCCTCCTACACCCTCGCTGGATGATTCAAGAATTATCATTACACGCACGTGCCTATTTCTTCAGAGTCCTTGGAGAAGCCTAACAATCTTCCTACAGGCATCCGTGCTCAAAATATACCCTCTGGCCTCAAGCGAATACCAGTCGGTCTTTACGTTTCAGTCCAGTTCGACGGCGTCCAACGAAGGACTTCAAACAAGCCTATACGGTTGAACGATAATGGTATCGAATGGGAGGATCGAATTCTGTTGTGCGTTTACCATCTTCTGCCTACCGCATGCTGGTGTTGACCGTTTCTAGGCCCTCTGAAGCGTTTCACAAGGTTCGATTCATGGTTCACGCCTCCTTCGAATCAGAACCGATGTTGGGAAAGGGGGAGATTCTCTATACATCAGAAAGTCGCGTGGAGGAATTGGTCGGTGGCACACATTGTAAGTAAAACCCTCTCAGTTGATAAACTGGATCGTAAGATACTAACGACGATGTAGTGATCACGTTCTCCCAGGGAGAATCACGGACGGCAGCTCCCAATCCCTCACTACTCATTACCCTAGGACGCTGGTATTCGAACCATCTGGCAGGAGTCAAAAGCGGCGACGATAGTAATGTGATTGGACCTGTACACGCCCTCAGTTCTCCTTGATTGACCATCCATTGTTGGCAGTTGGACCTGGAAGAATCTTCGGACCTCGTTCGCAAGACAGATTCAGGGAATGAAGCTCTCCTCCGCTACTATGATGGATACGAGAGAGAAGATCTCGAGAGCGCTCTCCGACATTTCAAATGCGCTTGGACAAGCTGTCCCTTGATGCCTCGATGTCGTGCGGTGGTGCTTGTCAACCTCGCGAAGGCAAAGCTCATCAGCTATCGGGTTAACCCGACGAGCGACAACCTCGACGAGTCCATCGCGCTGTATCGAGAGGCCCTCAATCTGCGCCCCCCTGGTCATCCGGACAAACCATCGACGTTACTACAGCTCGCCCAAGCTTTGTTGTTCCGCTACGAGAAACAGCCTGAGGGATGCAAGGGATCCGTTGCAGAGGAGATCAATGAGGTCATCGGAGCCGCCAAGCTCCAGGATTCCAGTGAAGGCAGTCACGAAGGCCGAGCTGCAGACCTCGTGCTCGAAACGCTGATGCGATGCCGAATTCTAAACTCTGGAAGCTTGGACGAACTAGATGGGTTGGTCCGGACTTTGAAACAAAGCGCGATGATACCTCCAGACGGTTACTTTGACAGATCGCAACGGTTAATCAACCTTTGCTCTGCGCTGTGGAGACGGTATGAGATGCGCGGTGGACTCTCTGATCTCCAAGACTCGATGGAGAGAAGCAACCAAGCCTTAGACCTTCTTCCGGGTCGTCATCCCGACAGGGTTTCGTGCTTAAAAATCCTCGATGCCGCGTTATGGAGACTCTTTGAGCTCCACGGAGACCTTTGTGACCTCGAAAAATCGATTGCAGTGGCCGAAGAGGCTTTGCAGCTCATACCGGAGGGACATCCTGAACGTCCGTACTGGGCCACTAGTGAGTTGCTCGATTACATTTTCTGTTCATGCACACTGAACGCGAAGCTCAGATTTGACAAACTATCGTGCTGAGATGTCGGAAAGATTGGGAGACACTGCCTTTGAGGCTGGGAGATATAATGAGGCGATTGCACAATACTCTCTGACCATAATTTTACGATCCACACCCTCAACTCCCGAAACCCCCATGGACGATACTTCTACAAGGACAAAGCCATAATGCTATACAATGTTGATATCCGAGTCTGAGTCCGAAGTAGGTTATGGATACATTACCGTGACAATGCTATCAATCCAATATACCTATTCTCTTCTCGACTACTCGTGTGCATGAGTCTCTTGCTTGGGACAACTTGATCGAAACACAAACTTGAATATTGAATGCCGCTTGAAGATCTGAATGGTTGATGCTGACTCTCCCACTGGCGGGCCTGCCGACTCCCAAATGGAGCAATTTCCCTAGTCGGACCTGGCAACTTGAAGGAGTCCAACGAGTTGATTGCCTAGGACCGCACAAGCATCAGTGATCCTCCCTCCTCATCAAAACTCATCGTTATAGTGAACAAATGCAGGGTGATGGATGGAACCTGTCACCTAGCACCAACCGCTTAGCCAACCTTTACATCAAGCGAAGCAAAGCAGCCGAGGAAATCGACCAACTCGATCTTGCGTTTGAGGATGCGAACAAGGTATGGCAACTTTAGAATTACTTCGAGCATTGTCTAACCAGGCCAAATCACAGGCGCTAGAATTGGACCCTCGGTCACTTCAGGCTTACGAGAGGAAGGTGGCCGTGCAGTACGCGAAAGCGGAATACGACTATTCAGTCTTACGCACTCGTGGTTAGTGGACTAGGTATCTAGGCGAAGCTGACGATTTTATACTGATGACTCGGACTGCCAGACGAGAAGGCGGAGGCTATCAGGAAGTCTATCAGCGGGGCCATTAAGCACTGGCCACCCATGCTCATCAATACCCACACTGGTCGTGGGTGTAACCGACAACAGCAGGAACTTGCATTCGAGGACCTCTCCCCATTCAAGGAGTATCTATCCTCCGATACACCCACACCACAGATCAGAAAATCCCTCATCGCAGCGATGAAGAAATACTGCAGATATGCCATGCTCTCGCATGCATGGGAGGGAGAAAAGTCTGTGTTCGAAGCGATCGGAGCGCAGTCTCTGTACGACCTATCGTCCCCAGCTTACATCGACAAACTGCGACGCTTTTGTGATGTCGTCCGCGAAGCTGGATGTTATTGGGCATGGTCCGATACATCCTGCATGAAGGTTGTTGAACAAAGCCACGGTCACGGTTTTTACGATGAAGAGGTAGAGTCGCCGAGGTCCCTTTACGATTGGTACAAGCACGCATGGCGTACCATAGTTCTTCTCCGCGGCATGAAGAACACATCGCTCCCTGTCTCTGTGAAGAACAGCATTTGGTTAACTCGGTCGTGGACCATTCATGAATACGTGGCCGCCCCCTTTGTTTGGTTTTACACTGATGATTGGAAGCCGTATCGTGACTTGGGGTCTTCCAATCACAAATATTCATCCATCGTTGTCGCGGAGATCCAGGAGGAAACCAAAGTTTCTGCGGAGACCCTGCATAAACTTCAATCCGGGATTACTGACGTGCGCGTGAAGCTGCAATTGGCTGCGCCTCGCCACGTAACTATACCGGAAGATGCTGCATATTCCTTGTTCCCTTTGTTCGATATCTCCATTCACACGAAGTTTGGTGAGGGGACAGCAAACGCTGTCGGGCGCCTCTTGGAGTACCTCATAACTCGCTCCAAGGACGTGGTCGTCCTCGATTGGATAGGGGATCCTGGCGAACACAATTCTTGTCTTCCCAGCAACCTCCGACCATACAGCATCATGCAGCACCATGTACCGTCACCCGTGGCGGACATCCCAGCTCACTTCCCAGAATTGGACACCGGCGCCATCCTCTTGTACAAGCGACTCGTAGCTCTCGGAGCGCCGTTTATGGTAGACAGGCGACTACGTCTTCCTTGCATCACGTTTCGTGTTAACCTGCAAGTCGTTGAGGTTGGCGTGTATCGTTTGAAAATGCGTGGTCTCGGGGACGTGGAGATTAGGACGATGGACGAACTATCTACCATGTCAAAGGACCTTGTGTTCGTCCATCCCTGGATCCGTGCGCTTCTCGGTTCCACCACCCAACAAACTGATGGTGAGACTCCTGAAGGTGAGCGCGATCCATCCGTCTGAATGCACGAACGGACCCTGACCCATACTTCCTAGAAGATAGTTCAGACGAGAGGACCAAAGCTCTGCAACTTGCGGCACGCCTCCGGCAAGAGTTTGGGGGATTATTGCTGAGAGAGGTATCACCAAATGAGTACAAGAGGGTCGCAGCCGACACGAGTATCAGGGTGCAACTATTGGAGGACACATCTTTTGCTCGACTATTGGAGAACGTGCATACACTTGATGTAATCTGACTGAGGAACGCGCGCCGGGGCCTGGAATTATGCCAATATTCCTACTGTTACTCCGACATCTCTTGAATGAAATGTACTTATACGAACGTACTAGGCAGGGTTGAGTTACAGTGGGAGTATCTCGTAAAGCCTGTTGACCGGACCAGTATATCTGACAATGTATGCAAGTAGGATAACGATAGCTACGAGCCCCAGCCACTGTGCATAACGTGGCCAGATGTTAGCGGATCTCAAGAGCTCTGAAAACCCAACAAAGTGGGCTTCACAAATTGCCGAAAACCAAAACTCGTGATCGGAATCATGCAGATCGGTCAAGTTGTGTGCGAGCTCGTGAGCGAGAGCGAAGAACCTACAGCAATGAATCGTGTTAGACAATCGACCAGAGCGACGGTCACCGAGCGAAATTGACGGACCAGGACATTTGGGCGTTCTGTAGGTTCCCATCTTTGACTTGCTCGTCATCTGAAGATCATTCCTGGTACCAAGTTCGCAGCTCCAGGAAGACTGAATCAACTCACGCCAGACCTCAAAGTATCGCAGATTAAGGTATATGGTTCCTCGGAAGTTGAACGCAATGCACCCCCCTGAAACGTCATAGAAAACACGCAGCTTTGCAGTCGAGATATGATATATCTTGGAGAGTGTGATGATGATACCCACGAAGCGAGAGAGCGAGTCGTGCACGCGTTCCATAAATGCGTCATCGTCGGAAACACCTGTGCAAATGTGTGAATTTGTTAGGACGAACATTTTATCCGGGCTATGTAGACCGGAGTTTACCTTCAGTTACACATATTTGCACATTTTTAATGAGTCCTAGTTGTCCAGTGAGCGACAGTCAAGAGACAACATCCACCAAGCTTACCGATAGGACGTAAGTTTCCAACATCTGCGGGAACCCTGCAGAAGTCGCTGCTTAGGAGTTCGCTCACTCCCGCGTGGATTGCCGATTTGTCTCCTCCCAAGCTGCACACTTCGATGGCTTTCTCCACATTGCTCCCTTCGGATGGTCAATATTTCTCATCCGAGAAGCTTACTAGTAAGAGGCTCACTAATGTAACTTTGCGGAATTACTTCGCATGAGCTCCTAGAAATGTTATGAGACATGTGATGATACTTGAAAACCGAACCTACCGAAAGACGAGAGAGGTAGAATGACTGATTATGCCCGATGACTTGGCACCAGACACATTCGACGCCTCGTGAATCTCCGATGATGCGCTCTCAGCAGCCCGCGGGAGAGATTGGGGTTGCAAGGAGGGTCCAGAGCTTCCGGGAAGTCTTTCATGGCTGAACTGGGGATAAGGCCGAGCGTCCGGGGTAGGCATGCGAAGAATCGGGGTAGAAGCTGGGCTTGCCGATTGCTGGTTCATCACCTCGTTATCCGCCTCGTACTCTTGATCTCCGTGACTCCGGGGAACTTGATCGACTTTAATCCATGCAATACTACTTGGTTAGTGAGTTGCAATGAACGTACTACCGATCAGACCAACCAAGGAAACCTCTCCGATTCAAGACTTCCAGGTCCGCGGAAAGAATCATCTCAAGGAGTAGCGTGGCGCTCATCTTGCTTGTTCCAAGCAACAGTCGACAAAGAGACGTAGCTACCCTTTTCGTGCTGTCAGCCTGCGGCAGCAATGGTATAGATACTTTGAAAACTCACTCATACATGTCGCGCTTGGCGGATTTGGAAATCCAGATTTGTATACCCGCACCTTCGCGCCTCGTGATCGCCCATACGTTTCTTGTCCGCTTCACGTTCCCGGTCAGGAGAGTTTTGGAAACCAGGATCTTCTTTCATGCGCTGACTTTGAGATGATCTGGGCTAGAAGGGATTGGAAGCTTGGGTTTGGTGTTGGTGTACTTTTGAATGAACAAGGGGAGTCGCTCAAGAATCAACGATTGAACTTCATGGCAGGTCTTGGTTGCTGGTATTTCACGGAGATCATTGTATCCCTCTGTAACGACCTCGCTTAAGTAACTACACCCGAGCGACGCATAGAAGCCTAATGGATGAGTGAGTAAACGGCTGCCCAAGACTAGCGTCAACACGCACGTTCGAGCACCTCCTCTTGGGGAGCGACGAAGAGACAGTCACTAAATAGTTGATAGTCATTAATGTCATCGACAATAGTGACCCCTTGGCACGTCAGGAACTGATGTTCGTAATCCCATCCGGCCTGGCCTTCAGATTTCCTCCGCCGTAGACCAAGTAGAGCAGGATTGTGGCTCATCTTGTGCAGCGTAGCGTTGGAAATATCCTGACTCTGATAGGCTAACTTTCGCAGCTCGACCAAGAACCTGGTACCAAGCAAGTGAGTAATAACTTAATAGAAGTCCGCCCAACGTACCCTTCATAGCCACCCACAAGATCGAAGAACCTCTCCGGGTTTTCAATCAGTACTTCCGCAACGTCGTCCACCGAAACATTGTTCTTCGAACCGCAAGCTCCCAGAAACCGGTTTGCTTTGGTGCCAAAATTTACAAACACAAATAACTTCGCATATAGTGCCGATTTGGTACCTTGGTCAATGTAACATTTGGTTGGGGGCAGGAATTTCGGGTCGCTCGATGGACCCGTCGGAACTACCGGCAGCCCAGACAATTCGATGAGATCGAGGGGTGAGAAACCTAGAATGATGTCAGCACACGAAAAAATCATGAGAAGGACCAAGGACGCTCTTGCCAAGTGATCAAATAAAACTTCAAACCATTGTCCAGCAGTGTCCGCGTCTGGAGGGGGTGTCTTGTCCAGTAGGTCCAGAAGTTTCGACGGTGAGGGATGTTGCGTCACACCTAGTTGATGCAAAGGCGCGCTCCGGTATCGGTCCTGTGTCACGAAAAAGCCAAGCATTTCCCACTGCGTGCTGGAGTATACCTGGATTTAACATTAGCAAGAACGCAGACACGAGAGAGCCTAACATACGTCTGCCAACTTCTTCAAACAAGCATGACCCTTGCTCTCTGCAGGAATGAATTCCACGTCATGGAACCTTTCCGGTTTGTAATCTTGGTATTGCGAGTGAACATTCTTACACAGATACCCGAACGCAGCCTCCTGGACCCCGACGTCCCTTGACGAGCAGAGTTCCACGAGCTTCTGCAGGGGTGGGAAGTGGTTTAAACCGATGCGGTACAATAGTTTGGCTAGATGGCAATCTAGTCAGCCTAGCAGGTCATACATACTATACCGCTCAGCTTACCCTCGGGTGACATATCCCTCCATTCCGATTTCCTGCTCCAGTCAATAACCGGGAGCCGAAGTCTCCGGAAGATGGGAAAGGGCGGGTAGAGCTCGTCAACACGGTGGCGTGTATCCTCCCCTTCATTACCCTGGAAACTTTCCCTCGTGAAAATTTCGGAGGCTTTGAGAGCGGAGAGGTCCTCGGAGGTTAACGAGGACTCCTCTTGGGCGAGATAGTCGACCAAGTCGAAAACGGTCCAGTCTCCCTTCGACAGCATTCTGATATTCCTCAGTAAGCGGGAGAACCAGAATTTGTGCAGAAAGCTGCTTACTGATGCAAAAGAAATCGGACCGGAAGATTTTTCCGGACTCCAATGAACAAGAGGAGTCTTTTCATGTCCTCGTTCACTTCGAACCCCGAACCACGGCTGACAATTGGCAGGTCAAGGTGGTGGAAAAGACCGTTATCTGTGATCGGAAGATACGAGCATTCTGTGAGACACAACCCTTTGGATGTAGGTATACATGGCTTGTTCCTAAGCACTTCTCTCGAATCACTTCGCCCATCTTCGGAGAGTCGCGGCCATTCGCGGCAAAGAGTGAGAAGGACATGTCTAGCCCAGTCGACCGAGCGGGTCAGGTCGTATTTCTTATTAGCCGACATAACATCCGGTTGTAACACATATTGCAACCATGACACCACGGTGAACTCCTCCCAACCGAGGCCTGCAAGCTCCTCGCGAACGAAACACTTGCTGATGTCAAGGGGGATTACAGATTGTGGAAGTGGTCCATCTGGTGGAATATGGAGCCCGAGGCCCTGTGGGTCGATGAAGTGCGTTATCGACCGTAGGTGTATCTCTCCACTTGTGCGGCGGAGAGTAGCCACGTTCAATAGGTCAGCCGCATTTGAGTGTGAATTGCTTCCCTGTGAGGTTATCCACCAACGAAGACACGCGACCAACCCCTTGTCAGACATGGCATGGACACGCAGGCCCTGCAGAATGTCCGAGATTGTTATCTCCGGAATTCGGTGTCTGTCTTGAAGCATTGAAATAGCATACTCCCCATTCCGCGTGACGTATTCTGAGAGCATTGGTAAGGATGTGAGAAAATCGGCGAACACCGGGTCGAATGCTCTGACATCGGGAGCTCCGCGTATGCCAACGCACGAGAGAAACCTTAATGGAAGGGTAGAACATCCATAAAATGAGTTCGCTAGGAGTTGGGAGACTTGCGAAGAGGGTGTTGAGTGATGAAACGTGAAAAATTTGAGAACGTGGAGGAAACGCTGGTCAAGCTCATCTTGTAGTCTTCGGGTGGGGCACGAATGTGATGTACCAGCGGTTGCTTCGTCCCACGAGCTTTGAATCTTGGACACCTCTAATTCGTAAATCGCCCGAGATAAGAAACCTCCGACGTAGAGCAACTCCTTGTTCCAGGCTAGAGGACAGGGGATATGTCAGCTTCGCCTCTGGACGGAGGGAGACGCTTACTAGAAACGTTTCTGTTCCTGTGCACTACGTCAGCAGCTGCTAGAAGTCACAGGTTTAGACTCACACCAAATCTATGGATTCACGCTCTACGGTGGGGATGAAATAGGATGCCATGTGACCTCCAATGCCCGTCGTTTGCGCCGTAGCATGACCCTGGCAAAGTCGTGAACAGAAACGGGGAGATAGATGTGTCTAGACTCACGATGAAGACCCTTGTATGTTTAGCCCTTGCGTTCCATTAGATCATGCGATCCCCCAACACAAATGGATCCTCACCCGTCCAGATCGGCACGAACCCCTCGGAAAACAGAGGGGAAGTCATGTGAGCGTTTGTCTTCATTTTTGCCGCTCTGATCATATTCATCCTTCTCTGTCTTGTGAAAGAATTCGTACTCGATTAAGGCATAAGGTGTCAAGCAACTTACATAGATCAAGCTGTACTTGAGGCTAGAGGGTGGATTCTTCTTCGTACACCGGTTCAATTCCTTGGCAAACGTTTCATCGGCACAGACGTCCACGTGTGCTGTGAACACACTAAGGTCTACTTTTGACTCGTATGGTGGAACCATGACCGTGGCTTGAATCGTGATGGCTAGCCAGGCGTAAGGATCAGCGCGCAAAACACAACTACAGGAAAACTTGCGGTATTGCTGAACTGATTTTACGACCATATTCTTCTCGGGACTCAACCTTTCCATGTTGGTAGGAAGAGGAATATCTTTAGACTGACCCAGAGACCTGCCAATCTGCCCTATACAATGATGATCAAAGAACACGGTCACATCTTTGAGATGAGCCATGAACGTGATGGATGATGCAAGAAATTGCATGAATTCCGAAACTGGTGGCATCGGAGCAGCCTCTCTCAAAGGAATCCTGAACGTTGTCCGTAGATCTCTGGTCGTTGTTTCAGGGATATCGCGAAATTGGTAGCACAACTAGGGGCGAGATGAGAAAATGCCATATGTCGTCGACTGATCCTCGTACCTGATCTCCGTCGTTCCACGAGAACTCCATTTCCTTATCTGACATTGCGTAAGTCTGGGGTACTCAGTTATGCTAGTAGTATCCTACCTCCGGACGATACATACGGACTTTCTGTGACGGAAAACAAGCTGTAAAAACCTGAGAACGGGTTGTATTCGAGCAATGTGCTTTCCCGAGAGCTGTCTGAACTCACCGACACCAAACGCGCCGACCTTCTGTGGGTCTGGATTTCCTAAGGCTGGATGGCAAATCGATCCATGAGACCAGTGCCGCAGACCGTAGAACCGACTACACACCAATCTTTGGCAGTCGAGCCCAGTCCTGGGGTGTGAATGGTTTCCCGTGGTTTTTGAATGTCCATTGTACGACCTTGACCACCCCTTATTATCAGAAATAACATGGAAGATGGAAGATGATCATGTACATCAGTCGTCTTTAGGTCGGGTAGTATAGACAGATTCGCTCCTGGTTCAGGATCCGGACCGAGGTCTAAGAATGCAGCGGTCTCGAAGCGAATCTCTGCAGTGTCACACCCAGCATCGTCCGAGTTTTGAAGCAATTCGCGGAATACTGACTCGGCTACATGAGAAGCTGGCATGCTCAGGCATAATGCTTCGCCCACCAGTGAATTCGCCGGAATAGCGGGCAAGGACTTTATCTATCAGCGCACGCGTATCAACGGTTACTGGTGTGTACTCCTGTCGAGATTGCTACGTCAGGGCTGAGAGTGGGACAGTGAGCGCCGGGATAAACGTACCATCAGACTCTCCTTTGCGAGTACTATTCTCTGAGTCAGACACACTTGGACCGACTAGCTCTTACACTCAGTGGAAGTATCTGGTCCTGAAATGCCTGTGGTTGAGATGATTAGTAAATAACACTGGTATGGAGCTGGTGGAGAATCCAAGACGCTGTAGCGCCAGTTCAACCCAGGACTCAACGGACCCGAGTAGTAACCTCGTGACGGCCACGAGGCGGCCCTATTACCCTCTGACAACTTGAATGGGTTGGAATAATCACTTGCGTCCAGCACGTATCAATCAAAATTGCCTGGTCGGAAGTGTAGAGGTTAGTAGTGGGTGTTGGTGCAACTTATGCTAGACAGTGGGGTTTTCAGTTACTAGTCTCCCGAGGCCGACATCGACTGAATCAAACACTATGGTCTCTTCACCTTGCTTACAAACGTTACATCCCATCGACAGCCCTCTCTGAAAGTCTTGTTTTAGACTTCAAAGCTTCATGTATGACGGCGTCGATGGCACATTGGCAACTCGCTCGCCAGCACGATGAGGACTACAGACTACGACTAGGACACCAACCACTATGACAGGACCCCTGCCACCATTCTCAACGCTTCGACAGCCTTACCATTCTCTGTATACTAGCAACTCGCTTATGTGTACACGAGTCGTCGAGGCTCGCTGCTATGACTTGTTTAGACCAATATTCAGGACGGGGAAAACGATGCACAGGAGATGAAACCGCTGATTTGCGAAAAGTACGGGGGGAGGAGGTTCACGACTCGTGGATAATCCCCACCATGAGGATGTCGAGGCTAAGATGGAGAATGGCCTTCTGGCAGTGACATTCCCGAAGGGGAGGGACTGCCTCACTACATTACCATTCAGTGAACTAGTCGCCGCCCCACTTATTTTTCTTCGCGGGACATTGTCGTCTTCAAGTTTTTGTGGATGAAATGTTGTGATTAATGCAGCTAATATTTCCCAGTAGATCACCCGAATATGTGTATGGTCAACCAAGCAGCTCATCCGAATCGAGTCCGAGTCCGTGAAAATATTATTATAGAAACAGGGGTTGGAGATTGGTTGGAGAGGTACGCCTGGAGAACAAGTACATTGGAACAAACACGAGCACAAGGATTGAATACACGGAGAGTAAACATGAATCACGGTAACGAAACGGGATTCTCGACGAGTCAGATAACTTGGCGGACAAAGAACAAAGCAAGACAAGACAAGAGTTGATTACTAGTAGTCTCGGGGTCGAGGTAAACGGAACGGACCGATGTCCTCATCAGACAACTTCCAACACCTCTGCACGAATGTCCTTCGGAACATTGTTCCCCAAACCGGGGACAACGATCTCGTGATCGGCAGCAACACGCTTGTAAGTCCCGTCTGACTGTTTGAGGAGCAACAGCGCATTGAACGGTTGACCAAGGCGAGCGATTAACTGCAATGCTCGCGTGTACGTGTCCAATGCCGAGGCTAAGGGGGCTTCCTCTACCAGCGAAGCATGCACGATCTCGGTGTCGACATCCACATCACTTGCCGAGACTGAGCCCCAGTACGACTTCACATCTACATCTACATCAAGCTCATCCTCCGAGACAACCTCCGAGTCGTCCTGTGTATCGCAGAGACGGCGAATCCATGGGTGCACAAATACGAGTCGCCGAGGTTCGTTCAACGGGAGTGTGTCCTCCGTAGTGAACTCTACGTCACCAAGGCAAGTCGCATTGGCATGGTAGACGTTCGCCTCGCTCTTTCTCAGACTCCGAACACGGAATACGAGGCATGGGAGATGGAGGTGACAATTGGTGAAGCGTACTGGTTGCAGGCGAGTAACACGGCCGTAAATCACGACGGCATCGTGATCGTTTGGCGGGAAGGTGGTCCGTAGTTCCGCAGTGCGCCCTTCTATATCCTCTGCTGCAAGAGTTGGAGGACTGTACAGTATTTGGGTATAAACGGAGGGCGAAGCTGGGAGGCAGCTGTTGTATGCAGAGCACTGGCCTGTCCAGGAAAGGAGAGTCACATCACCCGAGCGCGTCACTACCTCTTCTAGAATACGACAATGGGCGGACTCTTTTTCGTCTTCGCCTAACGTGCCGACCATCTTGAGAAGAGACTCGCCGACTTCTTTGATACGCCCCGAGGCGTACAAGCTTTCACATAGGCGTTTCCATGTTACAGTTTCGAGTTCTTCGAAGTTCCAGCCAAATATCTATTGAACAAATGAATGCGGTCCAACATGATCATGAAGATAGAGTCTTACAAGTGAAATTGTCATAAGCTGAGGACTTGCATGGGAGGGAGGGAGACGCGGCAAGGCCTGGAATGATTGTATCGCGGCTTCATAGTCGCCTTTCTTTAGGTACATGCTTCCTAGAACCTGCGGAAATGATCAGCGCGAAGGACTGTTTTGATGTCGCAGAATGTGCATACCTGAACGCAATAGTTCTTTGATGCTTCATCTGCGTTAGCGATCGAGCCACGCATGCGTAGGATCGCATCCTCAAGCTTTCCGCAGATAAACACGACGATCGCCTTGGGGAGCTCAGTCATAGAAAATATTCCGCATATAATGTACGCACTTTGACAACAAAGAGGAATTTCGCATCATTTGGATTGCAAACAGCACAGAACACGAAGTCGAAATCCAGAAGTGCGAGATCTTGTTCACCTGTTCCAATGAGTGCCAAGGTCTTCGCGATATAGCCTATCGGAGATAGTTGAATCTGGAGGGACTGTGCATTGATCTTTGAATACGAGCGGGTTGGAGAAGTGAAAGAGAGATTACCATATTTGCGTCCTCCAATGCCGTGTTCCACTGTTTCAAACGCGCTCGTATCAGCGCGCGGTTCGCGAATGCGTGATGGCTAGGATTTGGTTTCGCGATCTCTTCTGATAGGATTGATTCAGTACTCTTCGTATCATCTTGCTTCCAAAGATCGATCGCGGCAGCACCCACTTCCATGAGTGGAGGTCGAGATGCGGGAGGTAACAGCTAACAAAGAATGATAGATGAAGAAGAGAGAATCGTTAGAGACACCAACGCTATCCATGAACGACTTGAAATTCTTACATATTGACTGGGAAGGATGTCACTAAGCTTGTGAAAGGATATTTTCTTGCCATTACCACACGCTAGATATCCTTCGTCGGGGGACAGGGCAATGCACTGAATTTTGGTGGCGTGTGCGAGGACGCGACCGATCTGCTCGTGCGACACGGCGTCCCAAAACGAGACTGAAGTTCCAGCAGAACAAGCTACAAATCTTCCATTGGTTACAATGGACGCTTGTGTCACCGTGTTGTGTATTGGCCACTCCGAGCACGCGGACGTGGATGTGTCGAGGCAAGTGATTTTCCCCGGAGAGATAGCAAAGACTTTCTGGCAATCAGGCGACCAGGTTAAAGGAGTGATTGGGTGACCCTGGACATGAACTTGGATATCGAAGAGCTTGTCTCCTGTGTGAGAATCGTAGATACGGACGGAGCCTCCATATGTAGCAGTAGCAATTCGATCGCCTGTAGGAGAGAATTTGAGAGCAATGACAGTGGCGTCGTGCTGGAGTGGAGGGACCAATTGAGCACCAGTGGTTATACTGAAAATTCGGACAATCTTTTCATTTGATCCAGCGGCGATCCGGGTCGAGTCGCTCGTAATGTCCACCCCCCACACCCAATGCTGACACTCTGTGATCTCCAAGACCATTTGGTGAGTAGTCGAGTTCCAGACCGTCACCTTCGTTCCCTTGCCTCCACTCACTATCCACTGTCCGTCGATACCTCCCCAGCTGTGGTCATCGTTGGGCCGACTTGCTGAGCACCTTCGATTTTCCATCGCTGAATCCCGCCTCTTACATCACCTCCAACAACATGCTTTCCGTCAGGCGTGAAGGAGACTGAGCGTATGTCATGTGCATTCGTGATGTCGGCCGTGTTCAATGAGCTGTGAGCTGGCAGCGCTGTCAACGCGGAAGTTTAATGCCCTGTTGCAACCCGTACGTACCCATCGTTCTTGGTCGCCGGTCGGTATCAGCCCTCACAACTCTGCTGTTCTAGGGATTAGGGCGAGCTGACGTGGTCCGGTTGCAATGTGCATGCGTTGCCTGCGATCTTGAACGTGGATCAGTTCACACAGGCCTCGTGGTCCAGGCGTCACAGACGCTCAAATCGTTCCGATTCATTAGGTACGAAAGCAGGCCAAGACAGACTAAGATCATGATGAGTTGTACCAGAATCGAGACGAGCACCAACCCAAATCATACTACCTCCAACACCTCCGCACGAATGTCTTTCGGAATGTTGCGTCCAAGGCCAGGGACGACGATCTCGTGTTCAGCAGCAACACGCTCGTAAGTCCCATCCGATTGCTTCAGAAGCAGCAACGCATCGAACGGCTGTCCAAGGCGAGCGATCAACCGCAAGGCCCGCGTGTAGGTGTCCAATGGTGTTAAAGGAGCTTCCTGTCCACGCGATTCGTGGCGCGAAGCGTGCACGATTTTTGTATCAAGACCCGCGTCGCTGGCCGAGTCCGATGCGGCGCTTGAGTTCATATCTATCTCCGCATCTGATTCACACTCATCCTCCAAAGTCACAATACCACCTGAACCGCAGAGTCGACGGATCCATGGGTGCACGAAAACAAGTCTCCGGGGTGCGTTCAATGGAAGCGTGTCGTCCGTGGTGAACTCCACGTCACCGAGCCAGGTTACCTTGGCGCGGTAAGTGTTCTCCTCATCCTTTGTCAGACTCTGAACACGGAATGGGAGGCATGGAAGATGGAGATGGCGGTTCGTGAAGCGTACAGACTGGAGGCGGGTAATCCAGTGGTAAATGATCAATGCGTCAATTTGGAGGAACGACGTCCGTAGTTCCGCAGTGCGCGCTTCCATTTCTTCCGCTTCGAGTGTCGGAGGAGTGTACAATGTTTGCGCGTACACGGCAGGAGAAGCAGGAAGACAGCTGTTGTATGCAGAGGGTCGGCCTGTCCAGGAAAGAAGAGCCACATCACCGGAGCGCGTCACGATCTCCTCAAGGATGCGACAATGGGCAGCTTCTCTTTCGTCCTCGGGCAATGAATTGACCATCCCGATAAGAGTCTCCCCGACCTCCTTTATGCGACCAGAGGCATAGAAGGTCTCACATAGACGTGTCCAAGCCGTGGGCTCGATTCTGCCGAAGTTCCAACCAAATATCTATCGAAACGTCAGTACATTCGAATGGCACTCGAGCACTGAAACGGAGGCTTACAAGTGAGATCGTCGTGAGATGAGGACTTTTATTGAAGGTCGCTCGGCAAGGAGCGTCATGCAACGCTCTTATCGCACCTTCGTAATCACCTTTCTTCAGGTACATGTTTCCTAGGACCTGTGGCATACATTAGTATTGGCTCTACAATTGGATGCATACGATGCACGTGCCTGAATGCAGTAGTATCTCGTAGCTTCGTCCGCATTAGCAAGCAAGCCATTGACGCGGAATATCGCATCATCATGATTGCCGCTTCTAAATACAACGATTGACTAATGGAAAGTATTGAATGCCAGAAATATGTCACGTAGTATAAAGCACGCACCTTTATGACCAAGAGAAGATTAGCATCACTTAGATCGCAAGCAGAAAACGCGAAGTCGAATTCCGACAGCCCGAGGTTTTTATCCCCTATGCCAACCAGCGCGAGGGTTTTGGCGATATGGCCCATGGGTGAAGGTTTGATCTGGAGGGACTTTTCATGCAAACAGGTGAACACGGGCAGACCGGAGCGTTAGACAAGGGAATGCGATGTTACCATATTAGCATCTTCGATCGCCGTGCTCCATTGTTTTGAACGCGCTCGTATCAACGCACGGTTCGCGAGTGCGTGGTGATTGGAGTTGGATTCCCCAATCTCGGCCGATAAGATGGCTTCGGTCCTATTTTCATCATCTTCCTTCCATGATTTGATCGCAGAAGAGCTCACTTCCATGAGTAGAGGTCGAGATGCAGATGGCGATAGCTAACACACACGAGTCGCGTGAACGGAGTGATAGATCGAGGGAAGAAACTGTCAGAGACGCCGATAACATGTACGACTGACGTGTGGAGCTTACATATTGAATGCGTAGGACTTCACTAAGCTTGTGAAATGAGATTTTGTTGCCATTGCCGCATGCGAGATACTCCTCATCAGGAGAGAGGGCAATACACTCAACGTCCGTGTCGTGGTCAAGGATGCAACCAATCTGCTTGTGCGAAACGGTATCCCAAAACGAGACCGAAGTTCCTGCAGAACAGGCTAGAAACCTCCCATTGGTTACAACAGACACGTGTAAATCCTTGTTGTGTATTGGCCAATCCGAGCGCGCAGACGTGGATGTATCAATGCAATACATCATCCGAGGTGAGACAGCAAACAGTTTCTGGCCATCAGGGGACCAGGCCAAAGGAGTGGTTGGGTAAACCCGGACACGAACCGGGATATCGAAGAGCTGGTCTCCGGTGTGAGAGTTATAGATACGGACAGAGGGACGATCGTAAGTAGCAGTGGCAATTCGATCGTCGGAAGGAGAGAATTTGAGACCGATGACTGTAGAGTCATGGTTGAGGGGGGGAATCAATTGAATACCGGTGGTGATGTTGAACACTCGGGCTGACTTCTCGCCCGATCCAACGGCGATCCGCGTTGAGTCGCTCGTGATATCCACAGCCCACACCCAATACTGACACTTTGTGATCTCCAATGCCTTTTGGTGAGTGGTTGCATTCCAGACGATCACCTTCCCTCCCCAGTCACCGGTCACTATCCATTGTGCATCCTTTGACACAGCAATAGTCGTGACCTGGCCAGCCGCTGACATTGCAGCTCCGACTTGCTGGGTATCTGAGCCTTCATGAATCTTCCATCGACGAATCACCCCGCGTTCATCACCACCCACGAGGTGTTTTCCATCTGCCGTGAAGGCGACTGAACATATCTTTTCTACACCTTTGATTTCGGTGGCTCCGACTCGGGATGTATTGTTGTCTTGGAGTCGTGTCAACACGGAAACCCAACGCTCTCTTTGAACTCGTACGTACCCATCGTTGTCGTCGACGGAAGCAAACAGGAGCTTGGAACTCTACCGTTCCGGAGATTAGGGTGTGCTGATGTGCCACAATGTGCGTTCGTTACCTGCTAGAAAGGCGGATCAGTTTGCACAGGCGCAGTGATATCCGAGTCCGTTCTTCGTTCTCTTTCAAGTTCAAGTTGTGCTGGTGTGGCACTGGTGTGGCTATGCATCTGAGCCGCGGGAGAAGCCGAGCTGTAAAAATTACTCTGTATCGCTTGTCGACGTGGTTGTATCTAATGCTGTCAGTGTGTGTTGTCAGAATGGAGCACTGAGGATGATTAGATTGCGGGAACTGGGTACTTGAGAAGCTTCAGCATAGCATACAGAATGGAGACAACATGAGAAGGGTCCTGGTCCAGGGAGGTTACACAACGGCCGAAGAATAAAACAAAACAAGAGAACGATCAGACAATCTCCAACACCTCTGCCCGGATGTCCTTTGGAATACCCCTTCCCAGACCGGGGACGATGATCTCATGGTCGGCAGCAACACGCTTGTAAGTGCCGTCTGGCTGTTTGAGGAGCAGCAGCGGATTGAACGGTTGATCGAGACGAGCAATCAACCGCAATGCTCGCGTGTACGTGTCTAGTGGAGCTAAAGGGGCTTCCTCTACCAGCGAAGCGTGCACGATGTCTTTATCAACATCCACGTCGCGTGCCAATCCCGAATTCGAGTTGACATCCGCATCTGGCTCAAACTCGTCCTCCGAGATAACATTTTCCTGTGGATCGCATAGAAGACGGAACCACGGATGCACGAACACGAGTCGTCGAGGTTCTTCGAGCGGGAGAATGTCGTCTGTGGTGAACTCTACATCACAGAGCCAAGTCACCTTGGCGTGGTAGGCGTTTGCCTCAGTCTTGCTCAGACTCCGGACGCGGAA
The DNA here is from genome assembly GCA_038093975.1 of Chalciporus piperatus. Classification (NCBI taxonomy): domain Eukaryota; kingdom Fungi; phylum Basidiomycota; class Agaricomycetes; order Boletales; family Boletaceae; genus Chalciporus; species Chalciporus piperatus. The sequence goes on from JBBPTG010000026.1 coordinate 69,556, forward strand.
TGGAAGGCAGGGAAGATGAAGATGTCCACTGGTGAAACGTACTGGCTGAGAGCGGGTAATACAGTCGTGAATGATGAGTGCATCAATTTGGGGGAACGATGTCCGTAGTTCCGAAGTGCACGATTCCATTTCTTCCGCCTCGAGTGTTGGAGGAGTGTACAATGCTTGGGTGTATACGGCAGGAGAATCAGGAAGACAACTGTTGTATGCAGAGGGTTGGCCTGTCCAGGAAAGAAGAGTAACATCACCAGAACGCGTCACGATCTTCTCAAGGATGCGACAATGGGCAGCTTCTCTTTCGTCCTCGGTCAATGAATTGACCATCTCAACAAGAGTCTCCCCGACCTTCTTTATGTGTCCAGAGGCATACAAGGTCTCACATAGGCGTGTCCAAGCCGTGATCTCCATTCCGCTGAAGTTCCAACCGAATATCTATCGAAGTGGTCGAATTGTCAATACTCAAACGTGACTCGACACTGAAAATGGTGGCTTACAAGTGAGATCGTTATAAGATGGGGACTTTCATCGGAGACGGCACGAGGCGCATCTCGCAATGACCTTATCGCACCTTCGTAGTTGCTTTTCTTTAGGTACATGTTTCCTAGCACCTGTGGCATACATCAGTATTGGCCTCTACAATTGGATGCATAAGGTGCACGTCCCTGAATGCAGTACTTTCTCGTATCTTTCTCGGAATTAGGGATTAAGCCACTGACGCGGAATATCGCGTCCTCGTGGTTTCCGCTCTCGAATACGACGATAGACTGATGGAGAGGGCTTAACCACAAAGATATCGAACACGCTAATTTCGCACTTTGATAACCAAGATAAATTTGACATCATTTGGATCGCAAACATAAAACGCGAAGTCGAACTCTGACAGTGTGAGGAGCTTTTCACCTGCGCCAACCAGCGCGAGGGTCTTTGCGATATGGCCTATGGGCGAAGGCTTGATACGGAGGGACTTTTCGTACATACAAGTAAATGCAAACGCGTCATAGCAGGAAATGAGATCTCACCATCTCGGCATCATCGATTGCAGTTTTCCATTGTTTCAAACAAACTCGCGTCAGCGCGCGGTTCGCAAGTACGTTGTGGTTGGAATTTGATTCCTCGATCTCACGCGATAATAGTGCCTCGGTCTTCTTGATATCACCTTGGATCCATGGCTCGATCGCGGACAAACTCACTTCCATGAGTGGAGGTCGAGATGCAGGAGGCAATAGCTAACCGCGAATGAGAGAGAATCATTAGAGCCACCAACACTATTCATGAACGACTTGAAACCTTACATATTGACTGGGAAGGATCTCACCAAGCTTGTGAAACGATATTTTCCTGCCATTACCGCACGCTAGATACCCTTCGTCGGGGGACAGGGCAATGCACTGAATTTTGGCGGCGTGTGCGAGGACGCGACCGATCTGCTCGTGCGACACGGCGTCCCAAAACGAGACCGAAGTTCTCGCAGAACATGCTATAAACCTCCCATTGGTTACAATGGACGCTTGTGTCTCCTTGTTGTGTATTGGCCACTCCGAGCATGCGGACGTGGATGTGTTGAGGCAAGTAATTTTCCCTGGTGACACAACGAAAACTTGCTGACCATCAGGAGACCATGCTATGGGAGTGATTGGGTAACTTCGGACGCGAACCGAAATATCGAAGAGCTTGTCTCCGGTGTGAGCATTGTAGATGCGGAAGGCGTTGGAATCATGGGTAGCGGTGGCGATTCGATCGCCTGTGGGAGAGAACTTGAGCATGACGGCAGAGTCATGTTGGAGGGGAGGAATCAATTGAGCACCAGTGGTTATACTGAAAATTTGGACGGCCCCTTCATCAAATCCAGCGGCGATCCGGGTCGAGTCGCTCGTAATGTCCACCCCCCACACCCAATTCTGAAACTCTGTGATCTCCAAGACCATTTGGTGAGTAGTTGAGTTCCAGACCGTCACATTCTGTCCCCCGCCTCCAGTCACTATCCACCGTCCGTCCTTTGACACAGCAATTGTCGACACCTGGCCAGTTGTGGTCATCGTTGGGCCGACTTGCTGAGCATCTTCGATTTTCCATCGATGAATCGCACCTGCTACATCACCCCCAACAACATACTTTCCATCAGGCGTGAAGGAGACTGAGCGTATGTCATGTGCGTTCGTGATGTCGACCGTTTTCAATGAGCTGTGAGCTGGCAGCGCTGTCAATGCGGAAGTTTAACGCCCTGTTTCAACCCGTACGTACCCATCGTTCCCGTCGGTGTCAGCCGTCACGACTCTATTGTTCTGGGAGTTGACGTGGCCTGGTCGCAATGAGCGCGCGCTTCTTGCTATCAACGTGGATCAGTTCACACGGGACGAAAGTGGATTGTCACCTCGTGTTCTGGCATAGAAAGCTTTTATATCCCAACTTGAGAGGCATATCGATTTCAACGTAAATAAAATCTCGGGGCTGGAGTTTTGTTACACTTGTTTTCTTCTTCTTTTGAACAGGTGGAATTGCCTCCTCGCCCTGCAGCCTGGTGGTCAATAACTTCAACGCAAGGCAAGGGGTATTACCTATTTCATAAATATCCAAACATAAGCAAATACGGCTCTTCGCCTCGTCGAACCTCTTCCGTTGACATATTTCGAAGAACTTGCGTGTCAAGTGTTCTAGGCTCATCTTACTGAACATGATTACGGTGCGGACTTCCAATCTGAACTGCAAGATTTATCTCAAGTCTACTTTGATGATCCCGCTCAGGTAAGTTAGGACACTTGAACAATGCCATTGTTGATTAAGTTTTCAACGACTAAACTGGCATATCGTAGCCGTCTGTCTACATTGTCCTTCTTTATTCGTCTACCGTGGAATTCCCTGATCCCAATTAGATGTCATTCCCGGTGGTTGTTTCGACCCACCTGGTCCATACTCCGATTCCCACATTGTGCCCGTGGAGACATCCACAATCTTCCATTCCACAATCCACGATAGCTCACGATGAAGACGTCTGCTTTGTTCCTTGAATAATGACCACACCTCCACAATCTTCAGCAAACTCTAAAAACCATCAAAGCGGGTGGTTGCAGGTAGAAATAAATAGGACGCATCAACAGTTCAGTACTTCACCCATACACGATCCGTCTCAAATCTTCATCTATATCCATTGACAATCAAACCTCTGCCTCTTCACCTATGTACCAGCAAATACAGAACCAGATCGTCGCTCCCCCCTTTGTTCCCGAGCAGACCCACGGCAATCTCTGTCACTGCGGCAAGGAGACCGTGGAATTCCACGAGTTCTGGTTCTGCTCCACTCAGTGCGCTCGTGAAGATGCACTGCGTGCACTCGATGATCCCCAGTGTCATTACCGGGACGCCGTGCGCAGGGCCCAGGTCAAAGCGGGTCTTCCTGATCTTTACCCACGTCGCATGATGTCGGCACAACACCTCCGCCCTGCCCCTGTCGCGCCAGCCCCTTCTCCCAACGTTCCTCTTCGCCTTATACGCAGAGAAGGAGAGAATAGGAACCTTGGAGGCTTCCCTACACTCTCTCAGGTCACTGGCAAGGTTCTCTCCAAGAAGACCGTTGAGGGTCAGGCGCTCAAAGCGGAGACGCATGATCGACCCAGGTGGCAGGGATTCCCGAACGCGTCGCGACGCGTGTATCCAGTCCCAGTCGACCAGCCCTTTGAGCAAATCTCCCTCGACGCCATTCCCCTCCTTGATGATACTCCGCGTCAGACTCTCAGACGTGTCCCTCAGACATCCGAAGGGCTCAAGAATAACATCAGACAATCCGTCGTAGCGTTCTTGAATCGCGGAAAGGCCCATCAGAGGAGTAAGCCATGTGCACAGCAGGTGATCTTTGGGCACCCCGTGAACGAACCCGCTCCACCGGTGGATGTTGACCCGCGCTCCCCCTTGCTTCGTCCCATTGTCATCCCCTCAGCGACCAATGCGCCTAAATCGCAAGCTCTCCGTCGGTCTGCGTCGTTCGCTGGTTGGGATGCTCCTCCGTCGGGAGAAGATACGCTCATGCAAATCCTTGAGGAGATGAAGGAAGAGATGGCTCAGAGCTTTGACCCTAGGTCCTTGTTCGAGGAGGACGAATACGACGATTGAGGTATACTTGACGACTCGCTGATGACGGTTTGATTTCAACTTTATGCTTAACTCCTTCACTCACTATGTATGCCCACTCTTGATACCCTTCTTTCTGTATATCTTATGCCATCTCTTCATCCATGCACTCAATATGTACTCATGTAAACTGTATGCACCCGTCCTATCCCTTGTATCTCCTAGAACCAATTATTCCAAGTTATTGTCGCGCAGTGTATCAGTGTCCTAAAAAGGCATTTGTACAAGAACGACAATTGATCGGCCCAGTAATCGGCTCCTGAGTGTCACCATCCGGGGATATAAGACAGACTCAGTTCCACGCTATCTCCTTGCTTTCTTCCACCACCATCTCACCACCACCATCACCATGTCCACTGGAACAAACGATGCTGTCTTGGTCCAAATCCTCGCACAGCTCAATGCGTTACAGATCTCTCAACAGACGTTGCAAGCAAAGGTAAGCCCCTTCCGATAACCAATGCAAACTCGTTTCCTCATCGTGTCGCCCCATTCTCATTGCAGCTCGACGCGTTGACCATGCCAACCTCGCCAACCTCGCCTCGAAGGGATGGTATCCCTATCCCAGGACGTCAGGATACCGTCGGCTCACCGTCGTCGACGAACCTCCTCTTATCGCCATCAAGCTCGTTGAGCAGGGCTCACCTCGTGTCGACTACCCCACCCACAAACACACCCCCGGATCAAGCATTAGCAGATAAGGACCGCGAGAAAGCCCTGTACCCTGGCCGTGTCCTCCTGACGAGTAAGTCCTCTCCCCGATTGGATCACGGTGGGGCGTGTACACGCGTATGTTCCATGGCGTTCCTTGGCTATATCTGCACGAGATCGTTGCGTCTTGTCGTCCAGTACATCATTTTACCTCACCTCCGGATCTTACCCCCTTGCGTAACGACGCGTACCTCGGTCCGCTCACATGACTTGACGCTGACGACATTTACCAACAGCGTACCCAGACCAACACGGTATCAAGCCACATCCGCTCAAGTGGGGTGATTCGGATCCTACTGTCCGTGGCCCGGTTATTTGTTCTCGTCTACCCACGTCAATCAAGCAACGTAATGCCATCGGCGCGCACTCCGGCTCTTACTCGATATACCGGGCTCTTGCGATCGCAATGGGAACACTTAACCCGTCTCATAAGCCCGATTACTCGAACACCGAGCCTCCCGTCCCGATTCCACCTCAGCCTGCATGGTACGATCCTTCAAAGATCGTCTCGTTTGATCCATGGGGACATCTTGTCCCACAAGTATTCAAGAAAGAGATAGAAGAGCTTGGTTTAGACATTAGGCCAAGCATCGCGGTTACCAAAGCTCACATCAAGTTGAGCGAGCTAGATGAGTCAGCGAGGAGGGGAGACATCAAAGTTGATGGGCGCATAGTCTTACAAACGATGCCACTTAGGAATGCAGATGGCACTGAAAGCGATGCAAACCCTGGGGTAGAGGTAAATACGAGCAAGGCTGCCGTCGAACCGGTTTGGTATCTCCCCGGGGTAGCGGTGCGATTTGGCATGTGAGGCAACGTTAGTTTTCCTCGTAGTCCCATGGCTCACCTTGATTGCACCAAGCTCCGAGACCTTGCTTCGACGGGCACTTTTCGAGGACACTGGTGGAATGTACCCCGAGCTGATCACTCGGCCTGACATCAAAGTCTTCCTTCCTCCAATCGGAAACTTGACTGTATACATTTGTGAGTGTCCAGACTCCGGGAAACGATCGCAGCTGATCTTTACAGTCGGACCACCGGAATACATGGCTGACGAATCGAAGGAGCTGACTCTCCGTGTGCATGATGAATGTGCGTTGATATCGAGTCACTCGCGTATAAGTTAGACAGCCTCATTCATCCTCCAGGTAACGGATCTGATGTCTTCGGCTCTGACATCTGTACCTGCAAGCCCTACCTTATCTTCGCCATCGAAGAGGGTATCCGTTGTGCGCAACGAGGTGGTGTCGGAGTTATTGTTTACTTCCGCAAAGAGGGTCGAGCGCTAGGTGAAGTTACCAAGTGAGTCCCTTTCAGTCATTTCCAGTCCCGTCAGTTCATGTCTGACGTATATCAGGTATCTCGTATACAACCTTCGCAAGCGGGGCGGCGATTCCGCAGACAAGTACTTCAAGTCGACCGAACTGATCGCTGGTGTGAAGGATATGCGTTTCCAGGCATTGATGCCTGACGTACTTCATTGGCTTGGTATCAAGAAGATCGATAACATGGTCTCGATGAGCGACATGTAAGTCCCTCGTTGTAGGTGTTTGAAAAGAGGATACTCACGCAAACTCAGGAAATACAACGCCATTGTCCAGTCAGGCATTCCTATACTGAAACGCTATGACATTCCTGGTGCGTTACGTACTCCATTTTGTACCTCGCAATGAACCAACTGAGTACTGACCTCGTCCTGCAGAGCATCTCATCCCACCCGACTCGAAAGTGGAGATCGATGCCAAGATTGCGGCTGGGTATTTCACGAGCGGCAAGCAGATCAATGAGGCAGATTTGTTCAAGACCGTAGGAAGAACCTGGGAAGAAACGGAGCACTGAGATACCGTCGAACATAACGTTGGGTATATTGCTGTATAGGGTAGCCTGTCTTGTCCCGTTGTATCATATAGTAAGGGTAAGTCGTGCTGTAATCTCACATGCCATCAATGAGTTTTTTTCATGGTTCCAGTCCGTGAAGCTTGAAGGTGCGAGTGGGTATCGACCAGAGAGGCGAAACATTTTTGAAAGAGCCTGCGCAGTCAGAAGTCACTCGGACTGCCCATCAAGAGGCCAGAGTCGTCACGCCAGTGAAGAGGTTGAGAAGATAACTTGAATGAGTGAAAGAGATCAAACCCGCACTTGAACACATCATGATGATCGACAGCGCTCCGAGGTGGCACATGCGATTCATACTCAGACGGCCGCCGTACGCCTCCGTACGCTCATGACCATACAAGCATCAATCCAAGCTACCTTGGTACGTTCGCGCAAAGGAACAGCAAGAGATTGGTGAGACATTTGGCATTTGAAAATATCGACGTCGGAATCACGAACGCTAGAAATATGCAACCGAGTTGAACCATCGAAACCATGCAACCAAAAACAAGGTCGATATCGTCGAAAGTGAGTCGTGCAAAACGTAAGGAAAAAAAAAACACAATGCGTAACAACTTGAACGTGGATGAAAACGTGAACGTGGCGTATAGGAGGAACGATTAACGAAGCCGTAAATGCATGCAGCAAAGGCATGCGCGAGTAATGTAAAACGGTGATCATGCAAGTGGGTAGCGTACAAGAAACGGCGATGCGAGAGCTATGCGACAGAACGGAATTCGTACAGTATTCGTTAGGGTGGTTATTACACTAGCCACTTCCGGGACTGAAGTGGTGGCGATGGAAACTTGAAGGTGGAACGACTTGGGGTGTCAGTGGACGTCCGAAAGGATACCGAGGGCGAGGGACGGTCTTTTGCGTCGCTCGGCGTTTTGGTTCGTGTTGAAGAACTCGATGACCTGGTGGACGGGGCAGGAGGAGGACTTCCCTTGACAGAACGTGGTAACGACGAAGAAGAAGCGGGGTTGGAAGTCATGGTAGGATGTGGTTGGCTCCAAAATGGAAGCAGTCGTTCGGGACGCTTACTCGATCTGGAACCTGAACCAGCCTCTCTCCTGGTCGGTTTGGGATTCGAGACCTTGTTGACGCTTCCGGGGCCATGTGGATGAATCCGATGATCCATATTGGTCAACGTTACAGTATAAGAAAGGCTTTGTGCCCGAGTTGGAGAATGAAGATCCATCGGAGAAGCGCGGGAAGCTCCCCGAAGATCGACGTTCACGGAGGGGATCCGGTGACTGAACGTTCTTTTATCATCTTCGCGGGTACGATTCGGAACGTGACTTGGCTGGAGAATGCCTTTTGTAGAAGCGACGGGGGAATATGTGGAAGAAGACTCCCGCGATGGCCTGGAGTTCGATATACGAGGGGAATGGATACGTTGTCGCGGGAACGAGATGCCGGTGCCTTGTTGAACGATGATTGGCCTCGGAAGGGGTGGTTCGTTTTCGTCGACTCCGACACCAGGAGAAGTAGGCTGCGAGGGTCTGGGCTTTTCCCGTTTCGTCTTCTTTGTAGTACTCTTTGTGGTGCTGCTCTGTGGAATGGATTTCGGGCGTCGGGACGAAGGAGTGAAGTACACCTCGGACAGGCCGCGATCTACGGGTAGTAGAGTCCTTTGTTCTGAGGATGCTGCCTGTGGCGTACGAGGTGTAGAAGGACAGGAGACGCGGGCATGACGACACGCGGCGCAACCACTCCGGAAGGTAGAAACGGAATGGTGTCGTCGTGACACACCAGCACCCACGCTTTCGAAGTCCAGGACGCCTAACCCGTCGGCCTGACACGAATCAAGCGCATCATCAGCAGAGTGCTCGCTCGCGCGTGGATGAGCATGTGCCCACTCTTGCGTCTCATCGAGAACGCAAGACGGAGATGGTAGCGACTCTCTGTCTTGGATCTCTACAGGTGAATCTGAGCTGACCCATTTCATCCTGAGACGAACGGGTGATGAACGAGGATGATCGGCGCTGGTCGCCGGGGGTTCGTTTGTAATGCCCGCCAAGTCAAGAGCGAGATTTTGGACACCCTCGGGGGAGTGACGAGACGCCGGATCGAGAAGCCTCCAATTCCGCAGCTTACTCAACACCGACGGTAGAACTGACGCGTCAGAGTGTTCAACAGAATCCTCTGCGAGACCCTGCTGTAAAGCCTCGCAGATAGCGAAGAGGAGAGAGGGTGGGAACTGTGAGACATTTGACGTCGGTCGCGATTCGAGATTCAATGACAATATCGTGAGGAGGCGATCGAGGACTTGTTTGCCCCTGAGTGATTGCTGAGGAGCGTTATCCCTAACGGATATCTCTCCCAACAAAGGGAACTCGACTTGAGATGGGTATGAGGGGTCGGTCATAACGGTCATTGAATCTGGCGTGCCCTTCATGGGAGAGCGAGCAGTCGGAGGTGGATCAGAAGACATTGAAGTCAGCAACTTGAACGGAACGGCAAAACACAAGTTGAAGTAGGTTCAAGATGACTATTCCAAACTCAAATGATCGAATTCATCCAAAGAATTTTGGGGTGGGGAATGCCAAAAAATCCGGAGAAAGGCTCACCGACTGGACGTAACTTGGCTCTCTCGACTCGGAGTCAAAGGCTTACAAATTCCGAGACCCTGTGGCAAGACCATGATCGTCAGTAAGAGTTGGTGTAGTCGTGATGATGTTCCTCGCCTTGATATCTTCCTCTACGACCTCACCATCACAAAGGTGCGTAGCAGGCAAAGGCGAAGAGCACGCGGAGTACATATGCCCCGAGTACGTTTCCGACTCAGTTCTAGCCGAGGCAGCCCTCTCGTACTACATAGCGATCTTTAGCGAGACATCCTCGTGGCATGGGCATCCGAAAATGCCACCCGAACTGCAATTTTGAGCCGCCCCGGTCCACTTTGGCGCGATGACAGAACGTCTCTCATCTGAGTGGTCGGAATGACAATTCCAACCTGGCACCAACTGGCACGGTACATGATAACACGGTTGACCGCAACACAGGAACTCTCATTTCCTTCCTCGTTCTCCGACCATGCAGTGAGTTCAATAGCAACATTATTGTTGGCTGCTGAAAGGCCAAGAAGGGATAGAACTTGAACGATGCTCCAATTTGCTCGATGTGGGACAAGTAAGTACTTGTTGCTTCAACTCTTCGACCAACTAATGGATGACTAAATCATAAAGTCAGTCTGTTAGCTAGTACCATCTCGTGCTCGTATGTTGGTGATATAGTTTCTTCGTGTCCCAGAGCTCATCGAACGTTTAGGTTAGGACGATCAAGCGCCGTCCCTCGGGAATGGGGACCGTCTTCGTCCCAGCTCTTACATCTCGCAAAGGGGAGACCAGTGGTGTTACCACATTTGGTGTAGTCTCCTCTAGCCGGAGGATGTAGTCGAAGGAAGACAATCGTTCTTTCTTCCTTCTTCCTTCTTCCGATTGACACCTCGCATGGGAATGTGTAAGCCTCGATTTACCATTTTCAGCTAGGTGTCAAAGTGTAACACGCTAGCTCCAGAGAACTTCGATTGCAGGTATCCCGGCCCTCGACGTCTCCCTACTGTCATGATCATTCCAGCGATACTGATACCGCAGCCGTGACCTCCCGAGGTTCATATCTCGACGTCAATGTCGCGAGGACCTGTAGCCGCCGGGATTCTTGCATCAGTGGTCCAATCGATGTATCTGTACGAGAGAGCCGTGATCGGCGGTACCACCCCTCTTGCGCCTAATAGATGGACCCGACTACCTCGGTGGACGATTTGAAGTTGGTAGCAGGATTTCCTTTCATTCTACCTTGCGAGGCACGTCCCCGTTGTGTAATCAGTGTTCAGGGCGGTGATCAGTCATTTCATAGACGGCAGCCACTACGACGTCACAAACTTGGATACCATATCTGCGAGTAGCACCCGGATAATATTCAAGTTATTGCTCCGCTCCGATGCTTGTGCATTTTCCTCTAGGACTCTGGTCCTTCCCCCTGAAGTGGGTACTTCGATGCTACACAGTCGACGATAACATGAGGAAATGCCTTCGTTGTCTGATTTACCTGCAGATTTATGCACAGTCAACGATGTCGAGTGATCGTTGGAGAGTTCATTACGGCAAGCATCGGTGCCGAGGAGGTCAATATTATGTAAGCCAACAATGAGAGCAATTGCTGGACTTCAACTTGACTTCAACTTCACCTGGTTCACCTCAGGGTCCCATAATATTCGGGACTGACATTGCCCGTCGCAGCCTGTGTGGTTCAACGAGGAGACGATTCAAGGACAGGACCTGTCCGGGATGGAAAATTCGGGCCGCAAATATATCTGGCTTCTCGCAAAGTCAATGGTTCGAAGAGCGATTTGCAAGGAATGAAGAACCCTAATTATCATACTCCCTCACAATGAACTACTGGCCGCGCACATGAATGTTTTTAATGGACGTTCTGATCCGTCGTTATTCGCATCTTTCGGTGCTCAGCTAGTACATTTTCTGGTTTGCGATGCATGGTGGCCGGTTGGTAGGTGCATTTGTCCTGTGTTATGGCTGGCGTATTGTGATCCGTCTGGTTCTCAGATACTCTCCCTATGGAAGAGTCCAAGGACGAGCCGATCAGACTTCCAGGAAGCTCGAAGGGTCCCGTTCTCGCAATTTTTTTGATGGTTATCTCGATGGCTGCACCATGACTTCTTTACCAGGGACCATCAAGTACAACACATCGCCTATAGGTGAATGTCAGTAAAACCCGCTCTGATTGGTGACCACAATCCATCTAGTCTCCACACCTCCAACATTCCCGACTCAAGACGCATGCTCTAATTGGTCCGTGATCGATTGATCCTTCGGACCAATCCTCGTCTCTGATTTTTGATGCGTGCTCAGCGCAACGTCTGTTACATCACACTCCGAGGTCCATCTGTGATTTGTGGAATGGACGTCAGTACTTCTGACCGTCAGGAACGTTAATATTGCAGAGGAAGGCTCTGGTTCAGCTGTAATAGTAACTTTATCTTCAGATGTTATGTAACGGCAGGAGACCGCTAGTCTCGCAATGCCCATCTTATTCGAAGTGCCGGAAGAGACGAGAAGCAGAATGACTGTCTCTGTCCTCGGCGAAGTCGACTGTCGCAGTGGCTTTTATACTCTTTACATCCAGCACAAGTCCCCATCCAATTTTCTTCCCACCCAGTGGCTCGGCGCCCAACGACTCGGAAGTTATCACGAGGTAGGCGGCGAGATAACCTCGTTTCGATATGAGCTGATTGAGTGGTCAACTCGAATGACAGGTCGCCTCGCACACACGAGCACTTGGCGTATATGCCTACCCCTAATCCCACAAGGATCGTAGTTCCAGTTTTTGCGGGTCAAGGGTCTCCAAAATCGAGCTTGGAACAAGTGGCGGACCTGGCAGTTCGTGACGCCAAGTCTCCCCTGGGCTTGCTCCTGCTCTCGTCATGCCGGGACGCATTCCTGGAAGAGCTCTCTGCACTATCACCCGAGGAGTTGGACCAGAGTGGTCTCGTCTCGTCCGACTTCGCTGATCCCTTGTCCTTTCTTTCACCCCAGCCTAAATACGCCAAAAATCAGATAATCTCCGGAATTTCACTCTTCGTCGTACAGGTTTTACGCTATCAATCCTACGCTCAAGCTACCTCTCGTTCATATCTTGATCTTCTCAAATCCAACATCGACCACGGGATCGGTATTCTTGGCCTATCCTCTGGGATCTTCCCTGCTTGCGCTGTTGCTGCATCGCAGAACCCGCTCACATACATTACTACCTCTGTCGAGATCTTTCGTCTTGTGTTTTGGATCGGATTGCGCCTTTTACAGTTCACAAGAAAACTACTGAAGGATAAATCTGTGGATTCAACCCTCTCCTGGAGCGTAGTGTGCCTTGGGTTGACCAAGGCTGAGATAGAAGAGCAGATTGTCGCGTTTGAAGAAAAGGTCGGCTCGCGGTTACACCTGTTTCCTGTTCCTGACTTGGTTATTCCAGCATCGTCCAATTCCTTCGTTGCGCGTGACAGCCGTCCTTGACGAAAGGAACGTGACCGTCTCGGGCCGGCCAGACGTGTTGGACGCATTTTCCACCTTCGTATCCCAATCCTGCACAGTCCACCCCATCACGATTGATGCGCTTTATCACTCGGACCTGCATCTTCTCGATTCTCGAGACAAGATTCTTGCGGACGTAGCCAGAAGAAACCTCCGGTTTCCCGACTACGGTGACCTTCACTGTCCCCTGAGGTCGACAATATCTGGAAAGATAGTCAGGCGTTGTGGTGACTACCCTTCGTTGCTTCCTCTCGTGGTCGACATGGTCCTCGTTCACCCTGTGAACTGGGATCTCGTTGCAAAAGAGGTAGCATTTACCATCTCTCCTGAGATGAAGTTTTTGGCGGTCAACATCGGTCCTGGATCGAGTACTCTTCGAGCTCTGGAGAGAGTTTTCCCCGAGCATGTGCTTTACTGCGTTGATTCGACGTCGGATTCACGTGCAGAAGCTACTGCAGTCCCTCCGAAGCAAGAACCGATCGCAATCATTGGCATGGCAGCCCATGCGCCCGGTGCTGCCAATGCTTCCGAGTTGTGGGAGATATTGGAAAAAGGTATCAGCACCGTCTCAAAGGTCAGCATCGCTGATACGTAGATTTAGGGAAAACTAATACATTTATATAGATTCCCGAAGATCGTTTCAGCGTGCCTGTGGATACAGGTCACGAAGCTAGAACGTCATTCCATGAGATGAAAGTCAAAACGGGCAATTTCATGAACGACTATGCCGATTTCGATCACAAGTTCTTCAAGATCTCACCTCGAGAAGCAAGAAGCATGGATCCTCAACAGCGAGTCCTGTTGCATACGGCTTATGAGGCTCTCGAGAACGCTGGATACGTTCCGGATGCTACGCCCAGTTTCCGACGGGAAACGTTTGGCTGCTACATTGGAGCTGCAACGCAAGATTACGCTGGGAACCTTGACAGCAACATCGATATTCACTATAGTACCGGTGGGTCTTTTACTTGAATCTGCTCCCAGATTTATTGGATCTAAGATCTTCCGAAGGAACTCTGAGGGCGTTCTTGAGTGGTCGCATTTCCTACTTCATGCAGTTCGGGGGTCCTTCTGTCGTTGTGGACACCGCATGCTCTTCTTCGACCGTGGCGATCTACCAAGCTTGTAGAGCCTTGATGAACAAAGATTGCAACGCGGCACTAGCTGGAGGTGTCAACAGCATGTCCTGTCCCAACGTGCGTATCTTACTCATTACTTCGTTTCTCTTCATAACGCGCAACAACCAGATGTTTATTGGGCTGGAACGTGGCCACTTTCTAAGCACTTCTGGTCAGTGCAAAACATTCGACGCATCCGCCGATGGATACTGTAGAGGAGAGGGTTGTTGTCTCTTCGTTCTAAAGCGATTAAGCGATGCAGTTGAAGAAAATGACAACATCATCGGCGTTATTCGGGGTATCGAAGTTAATCAAAGTGGTCTTGCGCCTTCGATCACCCATCCCCATGCCCCAACCCAGGCCAATCTCCTGGCAACGTTGCTCGAGAATTCTGGCGTCTCTCCATCCCGTGTTAGTGTTGCCGAAGCTCATGGTACAGGAACCGAAGCGGGAGACTCGAGCGAACTCGCATGCATCCGTTCTGTTCTGTCCTCTGGACGAACACGCGACAATCCCCTTCATGTTACGTCCATAAAGGCGAATATCGGCCACCTCGAAGCTGCCTCGGGGGCTATATCACTTTGCAAACTGTTGCTGATGCTCCGGCATAACGTTATTCCTGCTCAAATCTCACTCAAGACTCTCCATCCGCTGATCGCTCCCCTTGACATCGATAACCTAGTCATTGATACACTCCCCTCGCCTTGGCCCACCGAATCCTCTCCTCGGATCGCCTTGCTCAACAACTTTGGCGCAGCCGGCTCGAATGGAGCACTCGTACTCGAGGAATACATTAAACCCGCTCCTCAACCCACTGTTTCCTCAGCTTTCGTGTTCAGCATCTCTGCCAAGTCTCCGGGAGCACTGGAAAACATGCGCTCACGATACATGCAATGGCTACTCGATACCGGAAACCACGAGATTCCTTTTTGCGACATCGCGTACACTGCTACTGCTCGTCGTCAGCTATATCCTTTCCGCCTGTCCGTTGTTGCCGGCGACAAGGACCAACTTATCCGTGATCTTCCTTCCGCGTCGATCACTCATGTCGAGCGGCGTGAGGATCAGCTCATCTTCGTTTACTCTGGGCAAGGAAGTCAATATCTCGATATGGGTACTTTATTATACGCTACGTCAGCAGTGTTCAAGAGCTGCATCGATCGGTGTCATGGCTATCTGGTTTCCCTTGGGTACCCAGGCATCCTCCCGATCATCTCTTCAGAGTCTTGTGACTATGCCCTTGGACAAGACGAAGAGTTTGAGGCCTATCAGTCCGCCATCCTTGCTGTCGAGTTCGCTCTCACTAGCTTGTGGAGGCATTGGGGGGTAGTTCCAACTGCCGTCATCGGGCAAAGGTGAGCCATGGACTGATGTTCATCGTAGATACATGCTGAGCACATTCATATCAAGCTTGGGAGAGTATGCCGCGATGGTGGCCGCCAACGTGCTCACGATAGAGACTGCGCTTTCGATCGTGGCGAAGAGGGCACGCTTGATGGTTCAGTCGCCCGGCTTTCGGAAGACGACCATGCTTGCCATCAGCCTTCCATCCTCAGAGGTCCAAGAGATGCTGGAGACCCATGACGCGTTTTCGAACGTAACTGTTGCCTGCATAAATACGGACTCGTCTTGCGTGGTCGCGGGCCCCCAAGAAGGCATACAAGCCCTTTCAACTCATCTGTCGACTACTGTAGGTTGCAAGACCGTGGGCCTAGGCATGCCGATAGGGTTCCATTCCGCTGCTATGGATCCGATCCTCAGGGATCTCAAGGATCATGTTGCTTCTCTTCCGATACACCCTCCAGCTATCCCAATCGCATCCAACGTGTCAGGAACTGTCATTTCTCCAGGCGACGGCGCGACTTTTCAAGCAGACTACTTTGTTCAACATTGTCGCCAACCCGTTCTGTTTGCTCGAGGTTTACGGGCTCTCGAGAAATATGTGGACCCAGCCCGAATCGATGCTTGGATCGACCTTGGTCCTCATCCAATATGCTTGCCAATGATCGAGGCGACACTATCTCCGTCTGGCGATACATTGTGTCTCCCATCGATGTTGAGAGACACCTCGCCTTGGAACACGTTGTCACAGAGCTTAGCCCAACTCTACCGGAGTGCCGTTCCTGTAGATTGGCGACGAGTTTTCGCTGAACGTTCTGCTTGCTCATGCGTCGAGCTCCCCTCATATCCTTTCGAGTCGCAGAAGTTCTGGGTCCCCCACAAGACTCGCGCAAGCCTGAGCGCTCCCCCAGAGATAACGCTCTTGCGCCAACCACCCAATCATCCAATGTTATCCTCCTGGTCCCAATACCCCTCTCGCCAAAACGGCAATGCCGCAATCTTCGAAACTCCTATCGGCAGTTTGGCAGCTTACATCGAAGGACACAAGGTTGGAGGGTATGCGCTATGCCCCGCGTCCGTATACCTGGAGCAGGCTCTTGCAGGTGCTGTCATCGCGCGGCGTTATCTAGACCTGGATTTTGGAAGGTGCATGCCCGTGTTGCGCTCCATAGAGTTCTCTCGGCCTCTCGTGCTTTCTCCGGACATCCAACTAATCGTTCGCACACACGCCACGATTCATGAAGACGGTACGGGCACATTCAGTATCGCGTCCAGGCTGGAGTCGTCCCGGGAAGAGCACGTTCATGTACACGGGAACCTGCGATTCTCTTCCACCCGAGAAACGACGTCGAAGCTTGCTCTCGCGCTGCCGGGCCTCTCTCAACGTGCGGAGCTCGTCACGGAAGACAAAGCGCCCGAGGTGTTCAGCGCACATACCGCTTACGAGGTCCTTTTCCCCCGTGTCGTGGAATACGCGAAGGACTATCATACGATTCAATCACTCACGGTCAGTGGGGATGGTGCCTCTGGCGTCGCTCGCATTGTCTTCTCGGGGGCGTCGTCTCTCGCCATCCAACCCCTATTCCTCGATACGCTACTCCATGCTGCAGGGTTCATTGCAAACATGCGAGGTGACGTCTCGGACGCATATATATGCAGCGACATCGGCTCTCTCCAGATGCTATGCGATTTTATCAACGAGAAGCCACCGTACACGGTCTATTGCTCCAGCAACTGGATATCCTCTCGTGACTTTGTCGTCACGGATATCCTGGCCGTTCAAGACGCCGATCCGCAGGTGGTGGTCGCCCATCTTCAAGGCGTGCAGTTCCGTCGGGTTCGACTGAGAAGCCTCCATCGGGGCCTTGCTCTCGCAGCTGACCCTGGAGGTCCCAAAGTCCGGAAACGCACCGACTCTAATGCAATCATCACCCCTTCTTCTCCTCGAAGCATCATCTTCGCTCGATCTCGATCTAATACGCTTACTACCCATGCGTTCGGGGGCGAGCTCCGAAGATCTGATGTGGATAACGAAGAAGGTTTCACTCTTTTCAGCGAGCCTACCTCGCCGCTCACTCTCGTTTCCGAGGGTGATCCTTTTTCGAGAACTAACTCGGAGATAGAGGAACAACGTATTCGGACGATCATCGCGGAGGTGCTGGGCCTGGCGAACAGCGACGATGTTGGAGTCGATGTTGATCTTAGATCTCTTGGTCTTGATTCGTTGGGATCGATCGAGGCACAACAAGCGTTGAGAGTCGCGCTGAACAAACCCATTCCTCATAACATATTCGCCAGGTGCCCTACGCTCTCGTCTCTTTGCGAGCTCCTGATAGACGGATGGGCGGACGGAAAGGGTGCTGATCGTGACATCCAGCCTCCTGGCGAACCCTCCCCAGAACGTCTACGAAACCACTCGGATGTTGCTCTTGTGCACTTGCAGCAGTTCCAAGACGAAGGTGACTCGAAGACTCCGTTGTATCTCGTTCATGATGGGAGTGGTTTGATCAGCAACTACGAACGCATCATGCCTCTACATCGAGATGTGTGGGGCATCAGCAACCCACGGTTCTTCTCGGACGAACCTTGGGAAAGTCTCGAAGACATGGCTCGATCGTATGCGAGAGCGATTCAAAATCATGCCGGGGATGAGTTGATTCTCGGAGGTCAGTTTCTCGTTATCAGTTTTCCTGATGGGCATGTCACCTGAACCCTCAATTGCAGGGTGGTCATTTGGTGGTGTGGTCGCCTTTGAAGTTGCAGGGATCCTTGCCTCCCATGGTGTCAAGGTGAAGGGTGTCGTACTGATCGACACACCTGCACCCGGGCCTTCTTCGCCGACTTTGCTGCCCGACGCCATGATCAACCACATTGTTCGAGAGCAAGAATATACCCCCGGCTCCTCGATGGCGCAGGTTATCTTGGCCCAGTTTAAATCGAGCACCCAGCTGTTGGAGAACTTCGTTTCCCGGAAACAAGACACATCCATCCCCCTTGCGTTCTTGCGCTCTACATCTGGGTTCCACCCCCCGAGCTTGAATGCCGAGGAGATCCCCTCGTGGTTCCGCGAACGTGCCGAGGCAGGGCCAATCGTTGGCCCTTGGAAAGCCCTGGTAGGCCGATCGATCCACGTTTTTGACATACCCGGAAATCATTTCGAGCCGTTCGATCCAGCGCATGTGAGTCCTCTTCAGCATCGGGGCTCTTTGTCTTTTTATTGACTTGGGTGTTATAGATAAAAGCGACTTCAGCACAACTCGATCGAGCGTGCCAATACCTTGAAACGACTTGAAACGCACTCGTAAAATTCCTCCCTCGGAGGTCAGATCTCGGACCTGCTTGCAGCTTCAAGTTGTCACTTTGCCTTTCGTTCGCCGCATGTCTATTCTTCTGCACGTACTACATACCCTGCTCCACGTTTGCTCTCCGAGATTCTCTATTGCATGCTAAGTTATGTAGGTCTGGATTCGGAAACTGTATAAATCATGTCATTTGCTGCTGGTTCGTATGTACCCTTTGTTGCGTGCGGAAACATAAAGGTGTTTGCGGTTCTCACACCACGGTGAGAGTCTTCGTGAACCGTCCAATTCGATCTCCGCGAGTCTCCTATTCACCGTCATTGTGCTACTACACCTTCCGCTAGTTTGCTCAAGTGCTCATGGCTCATATCAATGTCTACACTTCCTTACCTCGGACTGTGGTACTTGGCCCCGACCTTGACATTGATCCTGATAACTGGCATTGGGTCCATCGTCTGGACATCCCGCTCGACATGCTCAATGCACTCCACCTCTCGCAAAGCCCATACAAATGGATCCGCTACGCTATCGGTGTTGTCATTGGAGCACAATGTTCCCTTTCTACCAGTCCGGATTCATCAGATGCTGTGGACTACAATGCTGTTCTGCCTGCTGACTCTACCACTCTGTACTACCACACCAGCAATGAGGAAAGGCGAAGAATGTTCCCCATTGATCCTGATATTGTGCGCACAAGCATTCCTTCTGAGTCTAGTGTGCCCACGACTCGGAGGATTCAATACCGCGAAGATGTTGAGAGCAGGGATGAAAACTGCATCTTGACAGAGCTGCCAGCACAGAGCTGTGACGCTGCTCACCTTCTAGCCCATAGCATGGGTGATGTGGTATGGTTCTCCCACTTTCAATATGTCCTCACTCACTGTTGTAATCACGGTAGTATATTTCGACTTTCACTCAGCATTGCAGTCACAGGCCCTCTGACATTATACAAGGGATTGACAGCATCTAAAATGGGCTTTTTCTAAACAAGATTGCTCACCCCCTTTTGGGCACAGATCTTGCTTTCTTAATGGTGAGTATTGCTCTTATAATACCTAGCAGAGCCTGATGGCTGGTGAGCAGACACCCAACTTTGCCCTAGATACAACTGACATTGATCTGACTGCACTGGTTGCAGAGAAGAGGTGTACAGCACAGGTCTTCTTCACACCACCCCAACCTCTTATGACCCTATCCTCAAACCACACTTTCCAGTCCAGATTTCAGATACTCCTGAGATCCCCCCTGCCATTCTCTTTGATGGTGTGTATGCCAGTGCTGTACTTCACCATTTTGGCACCCAGACACTGAAAGAGACAGTCACTACCTCTTGGAAAGACATCTTCTGCCCCAACGGGGTCATGAATGCTGCAGATAAACAAGCTGGCACCCTGGAGCATGCACAAGAACGTAGGGCGCACTATGAATCTCAGCAGGGGCCTGACACCTTTGACATGCTCATGATGCTGCCATATGTCTTGGTGCCACCGAACGAGATGCAGGCTGTGTTGAGAAGTGCCAAAGAAGAGGCAGAGGCAGCAGAACAGAGACGTGTGCAGGAGAAAGTTGATGATTGGATTAGGCAAGTTGACACTGGATAAGCTTCGTTTACAAGCATGTGCATGAGACTCAGAGCGGCATATTTGATGACTAGTTTGGCACTTTGACATCCGAACCAAATCATTGGTTGATCAAATTCTGCACGAGACCGTGACCTCCCTTACCACTGTGACTTAGATCTGGACATCTGTATTCCATTGTCAGGTGCTAGGCCAGCACTTGATAGCATGGAAGATCCCCAAAGTTCTCCAAGCCGACCAAGTTTTCCTTTTGACGCTGACTTGACGGATATCCTCCTCACCACATTGTCCGACTTCAACACTCTAGAGAGTTTTATCCTTTCCTCGAAATTCGTCTACAACGTCTTTCAGACCCGTCGTGTTTCTGTCCTACGCACTCTCGTATCGAACCACCTGGGTCCCGGAGTCACACCCCAAGCCATGCGCCTCCTCAAAATCATGACTGACATCAACTCATACTGGCATGGCTGGCTCGCGCCTCTCCCCGTCAACAAGCTCCCCAGAGAGGACGATTTCCGACCAGAGACACTCAACACATCCATTATTTCTCTCCCAGAAGCTCACAAGCTCGCTGCGAACCACTCTGTCGTCCAAGAACTTGAGTCACTGTACAGCTGGAGGTGATCGCATCCGTGTGAGTCTGCCCGACGTTCATCGGTGGCTCATTTCATTACCCTCCAGAACGAACGATCCCAGATCGTCGTCCAGCCGCTTGACACGAGGAGAATCCGAACGGTTTCAAAGGGCGGTGTACAGAGTCTGGTTCGTCTGCGCGATGTATGGCCGTCCGGCGCCTGCGAATCGCGTTGGGAAAAAGGTCAAGTCCAAGCGGCTGACGGAGATATTGAGGGATCTGGGAGGGATGCAGGCCAAGTTTTTGCAGAGCTTCGAGTCGTCCGAGTTGGTGCCTCTTTTGGAGGTCTGGCGATTTCTAACGGATCTGGCTACATGGTCGACTCGAGCCGAGTTTTTCCCGCTCAAACGTCAGTGGTCTTTCCATATTTCGACGTTGACATCGTGATACTCAACGTGAGGGGTTTGTTATGTATGAAGATGATCGTTCCGTAGAAGCCTATCTAGCTTGGTCAGGTCCGACGACGATCTTGCAGGCTTTTCGAGGCGAGATGACAGGTGTGGATCGGAAAGTCGTCCCTGCTCTGTCTGTATCGTATGAACAGTTTTGTGACGTGTTCAGTGGGGCGATGACTTTCAAGCAACCAAGCGTCTGCATATTGGAGCACCCGAATCGGCGTTTCATAAATACTCTGACATGTAGGTTTTCGAAATTTGATCGTTATATGGTTGAACGCATCCCGAGTAGGTCGGCGATGCGCCCGAGGGTCCCCCGAGGACTTGTGGAGCGAATCAAGTGGGTTTTTTTCTCTTTCTGTTTGCCAGAAGAGTTTCGAAGATGTGACGGTTCAACTCTAGACTGGTCTTATTTACGCGGAGTAATTCCCCCTTCAAAGTTCTTCCGATTCCTTGAGCTTCCTTGGTGGAACGCATATACGGATGAAGAATCTTTGGAGAAGATTTGTCGCACAGTTCCTTATTCCCAGCTCATCGAACGGGCCTTTGTTCATCGGTCGAAAGAGTATAAATCCTGGAAACCGGGACACTGGCTTTGCACAAGTTGCCTCAAGACGTTTCTACACCACAACATAGAAGCGTTGTCTCGTTCTCAGGAAGACTCTGAGCAAAGCCGATCCACGCTCAAGGTTCCGTGATATACAAAAGTAGTACTACTATGGGTAGCTAATGCGCCGGTTCGTTTTTACACCTATCGTACACACCATCTACATCAGATTCGTTTCTTTGTACTCACATACGTGCGCTATGAATACCCCTGCTAATTAGTTCTTTGCTCCGAAGAGCTTCTCTTTGGCCTGACCATCGCGGGACGCTTTCCATGCAGCATAGTACATGGGCAACCCTTCCGTCAACCCGGGCTTCTTTGGCTGCCATCCCAAGAGGGACTTGGCAAGGTATGGGCGAAGGAGTTGTGTGGTCGCGAGGGCCTCCTCGTACACTGATAAAATATCGTCAACAGAGAGAACACTCAAAGGAAATCACGACTCACAGTTCGAGGGCGTGATCCACTCATACGGACCCTTTGCACCAGACACCTGAACCAGTTTCTGCAAAAAGTCATCGACAAGTTCCGTGTTCTCGTTTCCGGCATCAAAGGCCAAACCACCGATGATAGGCGCCCTCTCAGCCGCTCTGACGTACAGATCGGCGAGATCATCGGTGTGAATGAGGGCGAAGCGTCCTCCTGGCTTTCCATACCACGCGACCTTGCCACCAGTCTCTGCACCTTCGAAAAGCGAATCCAAGAGGGATGCGCTTTTACCGTACAACAACGCGGGTCTGATGACGATGCCGTTCAATCTCTCACTCTTGAGGATGGTTTGCTCGACGGCAGGACGCCATGCCACGAGCGTGGCTGGGTTAGCCAGGGGGGTTGTGTCGGAGACGAACTCGTCCGGGCTGGAACCGTGCACCCAGGTACCCGAGGTGTAGATATAGGAGATTTTTGGGGAACCTACTGGACGGGAAGCAGAGGCGGTGGCGACGGCGGTGTGCAGAGCGATAGCGAGGGTGCGAATGTCGGCGCTGCCTCCCAAGGCTTCGATCACGACATCTATGGTGGGAATGAGGTGTTTCCACACGTTGTCGTCGTTGGGTTCTCCGACGACGGGGAAGACTTGCGAGGGATGCAGAGTCAGATGAACCTGAAGTTCGATTCACGGCCGATGGAGGAACGCACTTTCGTCAGCGGCGAGTTGATTGGCTTTAGTGGTCGAACGGGTCAGACCGTACACTGTATGTCCTGCCCTGCTCAAAGCCTGAGCGATGGGAAGACCGATGAAACCGGATGCTCTGAAGAGGTTTAGATCAGGCTTGTTGTCAGCATCAGACTATACCCTGCGATCACGACCGTTGCTCACCCGAAAATGAGGACTTTCATGTGGAACTGAAGGGGGTATGGATGTGGCGAACGACAGAATCGCCTCGAGGATTGATAACGTTGATATAGAGCATCGTAGGAGTCCGTGATTGGCAATGATGGTGTGAGCTGGTGGGAGATCTGAATGACTGATGTATCTCCGGATGGAATATCCTGTGCTTGGACCCAACTTTCGTAGATCGTGGATGAAGAACAGTAATGACACTTGGTTCGTGTGCTATCATACTCTCAAATCTATGACAGTTCATGTTCCTCGGCGTGAACCAAGTTGAGACTTCAGTACTTCAGTGGGAGGAGACAAAATGAAGAGGTCTTGCCAGGAATCGAACCTGGGTCTTGGGAAGATGGTATCAGAATCCCAAGTGATAACCGCTACACTACAAGACCATACGTTTCACTAGGGTTCGCCACGGGTACGGGTTACACCGCGGGTTTTGGCGTACGGGTCTGGCGGGTTCGGGTACGGTAGGGAAGGTTAACTCTTGTGCCAATACCGAGCACCGTACCCGCGGTGTACGGTGTTCCTTATCTCCCCAGTGGACCTTAAGCTTATCGTGTTGTAAATCAAAGTAAGTAGCCTTCTCATCCCCCGAGCCTTCCGGCGTCGTGAATCGAAATACGAGTAGAAGACAAAATAAGTTGCATCCTCTTCAATATGAAAACGATAATTACTATTTCTTGTTTCGCATCCGCTCGAGTTGCTGATTCACGCTGGTAGAATCTGTGAATCAGTTGCAAAGCAAACGAAGAAATCCATCGGCCACTCACTGCACCGAACACGAAACGATGATAAGAATCTTCTTGCCCTCGGTATAAAGAGGGCGCGGACGCCTGAGGCAACGATGGTCAACAGTATTGTCATCTTTTCACCTGCTACCAATCAACTTGCCCATCGTCTGCACCACTTCCTACTACTCGTTGCCTTGTCACCACCCTTGTGATAAGGATCATTCTGGAAAGCTGACCCTTGTCATCCCGCCCCGGGCCGTCAAAAAGGCAAAACCCTCTCAGTCGGCGCCGGTTCCTGACAAACCACAAGTCAACTTACCCATCCCTCTCTCGCATGGCATTAGACTATCTTAGTGCCCCAGATCAGTTTACACACTTCTGAGTCACGGTAGCTTGTCGATGACATGGTTAAACAGCAACTTCAACTCCAGTCGAGCAGGTATTTTCACAAGGTCGACAACTCCTCCATTTTACACGCAACAGGTTATCAGGCCAATCAACACGAGCTTTACTTTGTCTTGGTTCATGGATTCGGAATGACCTTGTATCTCTGAATGAGCTGGTGACTGTGCTTCGTCGTGGTACACAGAAACGAAAATGTGCTTCTGAATAAATACCATGTATTCATTTGCTTGATTTCTAGCCTGTATCATTGTTACAGCTGCATCAACGAGCTCGGTGTGGTTTGGCATTGCTAGCACAGATCGAACACCGCGGGTGTGACGGGTCGGTGTAGAACCCGTACCCGTGCGGGTACGGTATTGGCGGGTACGGGTACGGTGTCTGTTGGTAGACCCGCGGTGTCACCCGTGACGAACCCTACGTTTCACATAACCTCGGACTATCTTGACTTTAATGGATTTGTCATGTCTGGTGACCTGTGACCTCTCAGTACTTCAGGTTGACATCGCACCAATCAGAGCATCAAGACTCGCGAAACCACGCATGGTTCCTTCACAAATATCCCACCCTGTCGTTGCTCTCGTAGCGTATGCAGAGCAGCCATGTTAGATCGCGATCACGTTTCGTCGCCCATAGTCTCGGACCCAGTAGCAGAGGCTGAACCCCTGCTAACATCGAGGACACCTAGGGAGCGAGACGATGTCGAGAATGGTTCGTGTAAGGATATGGCTCGTCATCGCGTTCTCAGTTTCTCTAGATATCACCAGGCCGTTCATCGAATATGTCCCTGACAGCAGACGACAACTAGGTGTGTAGCAGGCATGCGTAAAGGCGGCGTACTGAAGCTTTTCGTTCTGGAATCAGGACTGCTCAGTACGATATTCCTCATCTTCAATAGGGTCGTAGGATCCGGGTAAAGTCGTTTGAATCAAGTCAAGTGACAGGCATAATTGACGGTTTTCAGAATATTTGCAACACCGAGTCTCATTCTCCGTTCATCCGGAAGTGTTGGAATGACATTTATAATGTGGATTCTCGGAGGCTTGGTCGCCGCCACAGGCACTGCAGTATATGTTGAGTTTGGGACGGTGAGAGGCGATATCTCTTTGGAGAATCCAATTTTTGAAACGACTGCTGGATTAGGGTCTGCCTCGCAGTGGTGGTGAAAAGCCCTACCTGGAATATGTCTTTCGACGCCCAGCTTTCATGACCTCTTGTGTCTATGCCGCCTATGTCATCTTCGTTGTAAGTGTGCTCGCCTGTGTGTAATACTTTTGACGAAGTGTCGATCAGGGATGGATGTCCGGATCTAGTGTCGCTTTTGGAGAATGTAAGTCCTCGCCTTGATGTGAATTTACAGTCTGTTCATCAACCCCAGATGCGATACACGCCTTGGCTTACGAGCCAACGTCAGGCAACGTCCGCATCGCAGCATTCTTGTGTTTGACGTTCAGCTTCATCGTGCATGCTACATTTCTGAACTTTGGCCTGAAGCTCCAAAATGCCCTTGGTGTATTCAAACTACTGATTCTATTCCTCGTTGCGGGGTCTGGTTTTCTTAGCTTCATTGGTGTTCCCGAATTCGCTGTCGGGAGACAGTACGAACAACCAAACAACTTCACTTGGACAACATTTTGGGAAGGTACCAACCTTGAAGCTAACGCGTTCGTGACTGGAATGTACAATGTTATCTGGTGGGTAAACTAAACATAACATCCACAACCTGCGGCAGTCGGCTGACGCGCACTAGGGCTTACTTTGGGTATTCGAATGCCAACTATGCAATGTCTGAGATTCGAGATCCTATTAGGACGATCAAGCTTGCATCACTCCTTGCGATGATCCTCGTGGTTTTCGTAAACCTCTCGGTGAATGTAGCCTACTTTGCGGTCGTGTCTAAAGCCGATATGCTCCATGGGGGTACCATCCCGGCGTAAGTAGGTTTCTCAACGACAATAGTTTCCTCTTTGAAGCCTAACCATTGTCAGTGCATTGTTCTTCCGGAATCTGTGGGGTCCTACAACAGAGAGGGTGCTGTAGATTTTTTCTTCTTGATGTGTGGGTGTGTACTCATTGCCTCACAGGCGTTGAGCGTCATTATCTCGCTTTCCACGCTGGGGAATATACTTGCAGTCACGTTTAGTCAAGGTCGAGGTAACGACATTAGATTCTTTTGGTCCGTATGTCGACGATTGCTCATATATATGCATTCTAGTCGTCCAAGAACTCGGTCGTGAGGGTATCCTCCCGTACTCTTCGTTCTTTGCGAGCAACAAGCCATTCGGTGCTCCTTTCACAGGGCTGTTCGCTCAATACTTGACGTCAGTCTTGCTCGTGGTATTCGCTCCACCTGGAGATGCTTATCTCTTCATCATCAACTGTGAGTATCCAAGTACCCATTCAAACCTCTCACCTACTAACCCGGCGGATACCAGTCACCTCGTACCCACGCACGCTATTCAACCTGTTCGTCGGTGCAGGTTTGTTATTATTATACACGAACGCATTCCGATCGTACGAATGGAACCCACCCTATCGAGCGCACAAGTCTGCGGTGTTCTTCTTCTTTTTGTCGAACGTGTTTTTGATCGTCGTGCCGATGGTGCCTCCCTCCGTTGGGTTTGAGCCGTATGAACGTCTTCCGTATTACGTGCGTCGTTTTATTTCACTCTGTGAGTCCTTGCGAAAGCTGACGCGGTGATGGGGATGGGTTATAGTCGCATGTGGTGCTGGCGTTGGGAATTGGATTGTTGGGAGTGGTTTATTGGTGGATGGTTTTTAGGTGGATACCGAGGAGGAATGGGTATGTGCTCAAACAGGTGATGGTGATACAGGACGATGGGGTATCTCGTCATGTCTTTAAACGCGTACCGATCGAGAGGGATTAAGAGATGTAGTGTATGATTGTATGATGTAGACTTGGACGCGATATGGCAGTGCGCGCGCAAGGATTGCCAAGCGAGTTACTGTAAAGACAGATCACTAGAGCAAAAAGATGAGAAATCGATTCCATGATGAGGTCATGCCAGGACTCGAACCTGGGTTTTGGGAAGATGGTAATCAGAATCCCAAGTGATAACCGCTACACTACAAGACCGCGCTGATAGCGCATGCCAGAGCCACACATACGCACGAACTTATGCCGAAAGGTCGTTGGTTGCCTGATTGTGCCTCGAGTCAGCGTGCCCGAAGCAAGAAAAACGTCTTCAAACGACCATATTTTCGGACGCAGGCCAGACCGTGCCCATGCTGTACCCACATGGAGCACACGCCAGGCAGCAGGCTGGACAGGGGCGTGCTGATCTAGAGCGAACTAGCGAAGGCACAGCCATGGGAAGCGAACACGAGGTACAAGGATTGGGAGCGTTGGAGAGAAGAGAGAGAGCAAGAACGAAGGCATTCAAGTTGACGGCCGAGGAAAGCGAGTCCGATTTGTTATCCGCCGAACGAACCCATTGTACACAAGGCCAGATGTTGTAATCACGGAAGTTGGAAACAATGTGCTGAAGGACCTCGTTTTGAGCAGAGCCCCGAGACCTCCCGGCCGAGAGAGCGCCTACCACACCACTGTTGTCCGAGTGGAAAACAAGGTGGCAATCCCTGAAACCGGAATGGATGAGTGTGCGCAAAACGAGGTCAACAGCTACCATCTCTGCCCAACCTATACCTCTCCCATCCGAGTTCCACCCATCTAGCAGCCGCCAGGCTAGCCAGTGATCGTCCGCAAGAAAACCGATGCCAAAAGAAGATGCGGCATCGACGAAGATGGAGATCGGCAGTGGGTCTGAGGGGCTGGGAATGGAACGGCCACACCAGTCGGCACTAAGGCGAGAACGCCACCAGGCAACGTCCTCCAAAGCAGCGGAGGGAATCTGATGGGGCTTTGAGGGGTTTTTGAATGAGGCAGCAAGACGGAAGAGGGAGGGAAGGTGCGAACGGCCCTCGGGGATGACCAGCGTGCAATGCTGCAAGCAACTGATAACCCTCTGACAATCTCGCAGAGAGATGGACGCATCCGGGATCCAACTGCTGATGAGGGCCAGATATGTTTCTCGTTTTCTCGGCGGAATACAGACCAGTTTCTTCTCGAGGTCCCACGAAAACCCGAGATATGGGAAGGAGGAATTAAAGGGGAGGCACTTCGATAGCGCACCCGACATCGTGTCGCTATCCAAAGTGCAAACCCACAGAACCGCAGAGGGGTGTTTGCGATGTCGGAGCCTGAAAAGCGGCATCCGGGCCGTTCTTTCCTCACCTTCGTACTGATGCACCAATCGAAGCGACCAATTTATTTGAGCCCGTACTTGAGAAAAACTCGGTGCTGATAGTCTTTATCGTACACTTGACCTCGCCATCTGCTGCTTTACCGCCTTCGATGTCCACGGTAGGGGAGAGCCTTTCGGATAAGAAAGTTCAAGATTCTAGAACGAGGAGAGCAATGCAACCACTCACCCAAGCGGGATCTCTCAAAATGCGTCCGACCATGTCTTGGATTTCTTGTCTAGTTTCGTCTATGTAATGATGAGTAATGAATGCGCTCGTGACATGTATCGATCAAACCATCAAACATGGAATCTCCTCTAGGTTTCCCATCTCCAGGATTGGTCCCCTGTCCACTAAGGGCAGTCGGCTGAAGAACGGGATTGAGCAGGATTTTCCCTGCATCCTTGTCTTGTGAGGACTGTTCGCGTTTGGAGGCAGGGACATAACCTCCTCCTAGACCGATACCCTTTCCACCGTTGTCTCCTGGGAGAATGCAGTCGTCTTCTGGATCAGGGTCGTGCTTGAAGTCGGAAACGTAGTCTGCGCATTCGTTGTAGTCTTCTGTCGATGGATGGGTGTCGCTGTAGCTGAGATGGAGTGGGATGCTTACTGCGAGAAATGTCTCGTCCACTGAGATAGGCTGACATGGTGGTCTGTTAGGAAAGGAGGAGCACAAGGGAGCGAGCTGACATCAATGTGACGTCATACCCGCAATTACTCACTCAACGCGACTTGTTCGCGTACGAATCTGGGGCAAGGGCGGTCAGCGCCAGCTTGAGCATTGGAGCTTAAAGAGTCGCTCTTGTTTCCAGTGCTCAGGCTAGCGAATATCATGCCCGGTGGCGAGAGCGCAATGTGTTGAATGGTGGCGACAGATGACTTCGGAGCGCTGGCTAGCAGTACTGAGTACCACTGGCAGCCACCGTTTCGTCGATATGTATCGCGGTGAGTTCTTCTGCAGTTGTACTACCTACCGCAGTCCACAAGGTTAGCACGAGACGAAGCCTTCACCCCCAACTTTTGATCAGTAGATTTTTTTTTTTTTTTTTTTTTTTTTGAATCCATTAATGTCTAATTGGGGTGTAGCTACCCTATGTAAGACAGTTCTAACTAGAAGCGCAGGAGGCACCAGTGCCTCCTCCGTATCCCTGACCACGCGAATGCACTCGAGAGCAGATCTAGGATCTCCCCCGAGTCCCGCCGTTCCCGCCGGCGGTTTTAGACGCCATGGTCTTTCAATCAACGGTGCTCCTCCAGTGTGTTCGACATGGGATGTGGTTTGTCTTGCGGTGGGTTCGTAGTAAAGCATGTACCCGTCCGCCGAAGCGAAAGTGTACGAGGAGGAAGAGGGGATAGGTATCTAGTAAGATAGGTTTTCGGGATGTTGGGATGACGAGCGGCGAAGGGGCGGGGGGATGGGGGGGGGGGTTGGTAGATGGGGTTGAGTGGGGTGGGTTGTTCGTCTTCACAGCATCCTTGTACCGAGCTCGCGTTACCGAATAGTCCCCTGAGCGCCGCGCGCTCGTTCCTGAACGTCGGCGGGTGATTATTTGTATTATGGGTAAAGAATGGGGTAGGGTTAGAGGTAGGGGCGTGATTCGGATTAGGAGGGGTGGGAGATATTATAGAGATGCATATAGTACGGGCGCGGGCTACGAGAAGGAGTCAGCATGTTTGTTAGCGGTCGGGAGAAATGTTACCGAGGGCCGCTTTGAAGCGACCCGTTTTGTCGATATAGTCGAGTAGGTGTGGTACGGCGTGGCTGTCGGAGAGGAGGAATGCGAGATTGGTGGACTTTCGTTTCACCCTATTGCGCAGAATGTGTCTGGGCCTTGCGTACTGAGGGCATTTGAACAGGAGGTGCGGGACATCCTCGACTTCGTCTACGCAGTGCGAACATTTGTCTGTGTCCGACTTTGTGATGCGTTTCAAATATTTGTTGAGTGGGCAGTGTCCTGTTCGAAGCCACATCAGGGCAGATGTATGTCGCTTGCGCAATAGGGTCGAGAGTGAAACGAAGGAGCCTGAGAGTAATTTTGGGTCAATCTTGTCAATGCGTTCGTAACGGGGGGACCTAGCCCATTTCCTCTTCCATCTGTCGTGCGTTGTTTTCCGTTGCCATTGGAGGCACGCCGAGATGCTCATGGGGAGTGGAGCTTTCCGGAGGAATATGGGTAGGTGGCCCTTTGGGCTTGACCGCTCCGGGCCCTTCGAGGCTTCTTTAGCCTCCTCGTCTGCTTTCTCGTTGCCCTGAACCCCGCTGTGGCTTGATATCCAGTTCACCGCTATGTCGCGTTTCGATAGTCCGTTGTCCTTTGCGACGCTTCGCATTGCTCTATTGAACCTGTCTATTAAATAGTGACCCGGTTTCGTCGAGAAGGGGTTTGCGCCTGACTTGATGGCGGCCTGGTTGTCCACGTAGATCGAGACCGGAGTGATTAAGTCCGGCTCGTTGAACAGTAGGTGCGCTGCTAGCATCAGTCCGACGGCTTCCGCTTCGTATACGGTGTGAGCCTTGTCGCTCCCCAGATGGTATCTTAGTGTTCGCGTCGTTCCGTCTGGTCGTTGTAGGACTGCTGCTGCTCCTATACCTCCTTCCAGGCCCGAGCCGTCACAGTAGACTTTGGTGCCTGCGCTGTGGTCGTCGTGATGTTTGATGGACTCCTCCCTTGAGCGGGCTATGAAGGTTGAGTAGATAGTGGTTTCGTTTGGCGGGCGACGAGCGGGTTGGAGGGTTTCGAGGGATGTGGGGTTTATGGCGAAGGCGTGGGTTAGATGATGTAGGGCTGACTTGTGGCGTTTAACGAAGCGTTTTGCTGCCCGTGTTACTAGGCTATGGATGGGATGGGAGGAGGGGTGAGATGAGAGTCGGATGGCCGCTCGGTGGCAAAGGTTTTGAATCCGCATCTCGATGGGTAACAGTTTTGTATGTGCTTCCAACACATCTGTCGCTGTGGAACGAAAGGCGCCAGTGATACTGATCATTGCGAGGCGTTGGACCTTACCGAGTTTTTTCGCTGCTCCTACTGATCCTCGTGTGATCTCGTCCCCTGAGCCCGTGTAAAGCGGGGTGAACCAGATGTCCGCCGTGTATAGCATCTTCGGGAGGGCCACCGAAGTGTATAGTTGGCGCATGAGGGTGAGGGGGACTCCTTTTGAGGGGAGGGACAGTCTACGTAGTTGCATGACATAGGCCGTGCCTCTCCCGACGGCGTGAATGACTTGGGCATGCCAGCGGAGTGCCTCGTCGACTATGACCCCTAGGAAGCGGTGAGACTCGGTGGGCGTGATGATAGAGCCGCGTATGTTGATGGGGATGCGGTCTTTTTTGTTCTGGGGGGTAAAGTCGATTAGCGCAAATTTGGAGGTCTCAAATCTAGAGTTGTGGTCGCGAGACCAGTCGAAGCCGCCCCCGTTTCGCTCGAGCATGTCCTGTAGGATCCTGTGCGCTTCTTGGGTGGTGTCAGCGATTGCCATGAAGGCGGTGTCGTCGACGAAGGCGAGGGTCTTTTCTTTGTTGCCTTTGGCAATGTCTACTGTTGAACTGGTGTCATCCTAAGCCATAAGGCTATGGACTACCAGAGCAGCATACTGCGTAGACACAAAGGGAGTTTGTGCTCGCTCACCTGATTGCAACGTTGTGGTTGTGGTTAAAGAGTTGTATTAACTCAGATCGACTGAGTTTGAATATATAAGTGTACAGTGGTGATTACCTAATCAACTATCGTTTATGGAAACATAGTGAACTATACACTATGAGCGTAATACGTTCAACACTCCCCCATGCTTAGTGTACGCTAGTATATGCGAGCATAGTAAGAATGTATATCCATGCGCACAAACTAATCGGCGCGATGTATCACTAGACCAAGGAGTGAACGGAACTTCTCGAATTTGATATAACCCAGATTCTTTGTAAAGATATCTGCAGGGTTTTCATTTCCTTCAATGTAGAAAAGTTCAACGTGCTTTTCCTCGATTGCATCACGAATTGTGTGATAAGCAATACGTATGTGTCTATGCTTTTTCTGGTTGACGGGATTTTGTGATAAAAATATCGATCCCTGATTGTCGCCACAGAGAGGAACGGGTTTGAGATTATATCCCAATTCACTCAGCATTTGCTTTACACCAATGATTTGGTTGCAGCAATTAGACAAAGCAATGTACTCAGCTTCAGTGGTACTGTTCGCTGTATTCTTTTGAAGATGCGAATTCCACATGAAAGCTGCATTCGCGAGTTTCAGGAAGTATCCTGTCTGCGAGCGTGAACGTTCTGGATCAGCTCCGAGATCAGAGTCAGAGAGTCCGATTAAACCAGAACCACTCTTTCCATCGTATACGAGAGCATAGTCTCGTGTTCCCTTTAGGTACTTCACGATATAGAGTGCTTTATCGAGATGCTCTTGAGTCGGATTTGCCGATTGTCTCGCAAGTTGAGTAACTGCGTAGGCTATGTCCGGGCGAGTGCCGAGCATGATGTATAGTAGGGATCCGATGACCACTTGGAAACGCGTCCGTAACACAGGGTCAACATCTTGTGTGTTTTTGATCGGATAATATCCCTGAGGCAAAGGGGTGCGTGCTGGTTTTGCATCTTGCATACCGCAACGTTCAACCACCTTATCAAGGTAATCGCATTGATCAACAAAGATCAAGCGTTTGGATCGGTCTCGACGAATTCTCATGCGGAGAAATTCATTTGTCTCACCGAGATCGCGGCATTCCCATCGTTTCATAAACTTTGCTTTGAGTTGATCAATCTCAAGCTTGTTGGGACCGCAAAAGAAGGCGTCATCCACATAAACAACGACATAGACTTTGCCGCGTGTGTAGACATAAATGCCTGCGTCTGAGTAAATCTTTTTAAAGCCTAGTTCCTCCATAGACTTCTTTAATTCGCGCCACCATGTAATACCAGCTTGTTTAAGGCCGTATAGTGCGCGTCGAAGTTTGAGAACTTTGCCGGCTAACTCAGGTGTGGCAAAACCTTCTGGAAATTCCATATAGATTTCTTCTTCCAGTGGACCATATAGATATGCGGAACGCACGTCTAGTCCAGTGATGTGCCAATCTTCTAGAGCGGCGAGTGCAAGCATCATTCGCACTGTCTCAAATCGGACAACTGGAGAGAAGATCTCATCGTAATCAATTCCTTCGATCTGGGAAAATCCCTTCGCAACCAATCTGGCGCGTTTACGACCGTCGGTTTTGACGTCAAAGACCCATCGGTTTTTAATGACTTTCCGATTTTTGGGTCTGTCGACTACTTCATACACTTTGCGTTCCTTGAGCATTTGCAATTCTTTCATGCATGCTTCACGCCAAAGCTTCTGTTCGTCGGATGGTAATCGCTGAATGTCTCTGAAAGACCATTCGCGGTGATTGGGTTTTTCCTCTGTATCATTGATAGCTTTAGCACATAAATAACGTGCCAAGTCTACTCCCCCTTCCCGGGTTAGTCGTTCAATCTCCGTCTCTGAGTCCTCAGCTGATGCTGTTTCAGGAGCGGGTGGCTCAGGAGTTGATGGTAAACCACCGGGAATATTTGGTACTTTGGAGGAAGATTCTCCAGTGAGTTCCTTCCAGCGTGAGAGGCGTTCCACTTCCTTTACGGTTTTAGTGGGATGTTCGCGTTCGCCGTAGACATTTCCAGGTCGAAGCGGGATCTTGCGATCACGTTGTGGACGTTCTCTGCGACTAGTACGGTCGCTTTTAGGTGGTAATGCTGGTGGAGCATTGTTCGTCGGTACACGACGAGGGGGTGTGACTGGTGCAGGAGGAAGTTCTGCTTCTTCTTCGTCATCATCCGCTGATTCATCATCGCGGGGTATTTCCTCAGGCCGTTGAGGGGGTGGAACCCGTGGTTGCTCTGGGCGACGGGGGTTCTCATCCTCTGGATCACTATCAGGATGATTAGTGTCTCCATCCTCTTGATTAGCGTCTCCATCTTCTTGATGATGACGTCTTCGTCTCGGTAGGGATACAGCACGATGAGGTTTTGAATTTGGGCACTTGGGGAATAAATTCTCATCAAAAACTGCGTGTGCAGACGTGTGGATGGAATTATTAGGTCGCAAAAATTGCATATTGGCTTCGTTCGTAGGAGAAACTCCCAGATAAACCATTAGCTGCGATTTTGGTTGCAACTTTCCACCACGAGTGTCTTCGGGAAGGTGCACATAGGCACCACATCCGAATACGCGAACGTGATTGAGAGATGAAAGTTCGCCAGTTAGTAGCTCTAATGGTGTTTTCCAGTTAAGTCTCCTGTTAGGGATTCTATTATGGAGATACCGAGCATGTTGAACTGCGAATTCCCAAAATGATGATGGTAAGCAAGCATGAAGACGCATTGCTTGTGCCTTGTCCATGAGCGTACGGATATGCCGTTCAGCTCTGCCGTTCTGCTGAGGAGTGTGTGGGGCGCTTTGATATATGAGAATTCCTTCATTTCGAAGCATTTCATCAAAAGCCTTAGACTTGTATTCTCCTCCAGCATCGGACATCCAGCCTTTTACTTGGCTTTTCCATTGCGTTTGGACCATTTTGATAAATTGTCGAGTAGCAGGCAGTGCGTCATTTTTGTTTCGCAACGGCTTGATCCAAGACATTGAAGTGAAATCATCATAAAAAACGATGATATATTTGTTCCTATAGTACGATTCCGTTTCAAACGACTTGAGATCCGAGTGAACAAGTTCAAACGGTTCAGTAGCACGTCGTTGAGTAGGCGGGAATGCACGATTAGGTTGTTTGCCTAGTTGACAGCCAGGACAAACATGATCATCCGCTGGTATTTCAACCGCAGGGAAATCCTTGAGGTGCTTCTTAGCTGCACGTATGACATCTTTGGAAGCATGTCCTAAGCGACGATGTAAAACATCATAGTCTGTCGCGTATAACTTCACAGTTGAAAATTGTTTGGTCTTGACAACATCGGCGCGTATAAAATACATTGTGGAGCCAGGATGCGAGTGGAACTGAAGAATGGTAGCCTTTTTACGGGCATGCCAAAAATCTATCAATGTTCCGTTGCCAGCGGACCGTAGAGAGATGTCTTGATCTTGGAGTAAAGTGCCCATAGAAATGAGCTTGATGTCCGTCGTGGGCATATAGATGGTAGGGGATAATCTGACGATAGATCCCTTGAAATTAACCAAGACAGTGCCTTGACCTATGATAGGTACTAGACCGTTCGCTGTCTTACATTGCCTAGGGACTTCAAATTCTTTGTATTCCGAAAAATCGGACATATCATAAGTGAAGTGAGACGATGCTCCAGAGTCAAGGAGCCAAATATCCGACTTAACGTCAGGATCGCTCAACTTAAAGCATTCTTCACACGGATCGAGATCGAACATCGACATACACATTGGTACTTCGCTATCTAAGACAGATGACAGTATATACTCTACATACTGCTGTGAATAAGGCAGTTGTGAGTTGTCATCGCTAAGATGCGAGTGTGAAAAGACAGACCTTTCAGTCATATCATAGTCGAAGTCAAAGTACTCTCCCATGTCCGGGAAGACTTCTCCGATCCTCTCATCGAGTGGTTGCGACTCGACTTCATCATCGGCGTAAAAACGCTCAATGTAGTCGTCGATATCGTATTCCTCCCCCAGAGAGACTATATCCTCTTCCGGTAGAGGAGCAACCGTGGTAATGAATGGCAGAGCGAAGGTGCCAGGGTCAATCTCACCGAACGTAGACTGCCGACAATGTCCGGGCAAGCGGACAATGGGGTCATTCGTTGGTGGTGGAGATGGTGATGGAGACGGAGTCTCCGGCAAACGTGCTTCGAGACGTTCGCGCAAGGTAGGGCGACGAGGAGGGGGCGGAGCGAGAGGTGTGATGGAACCTCGTCAGGGAGTTCCACGACAGATGCAAACGGGGTCGAAACATCGACGCGCTCCATTAAATGGAGGCGCTTGTTGGGCCGTTCCTCAGACAATGTGTCCGAAGGTGGGTTTGCCACCTTGTCGAGACGACGAAGCGTCTGGGGAGTTGGCGTGACCAGGATGCGGTGCGCGAGGTCAATGCTGCGCAGGGTCTGTGGAAAGGCTGGTGGCCCGTAGTGGGTAGCACCAGAGGAGTGTGCGAGTTGACGAGGGTCGGCGGCGGGCGTGGTGAAGACTGTGGCTGCAGGTGCGATGACGACGGGAGGGACGGTGAAGGAAGAGAAGGCGAAGGACGCCGAAGCGTCGTTGGCATTGGCACGAGACTTACGAGTCTCGTTCTTTGCCTGACCTTCTGCAGAACGAGTTCCGCGCTTCTTCTTCTTCTTGCCATTTGAGTTGGCGTTCCCTTGACCGTTGTTCGAGTTCGTCGGCTGCTGCTGCTGCTGCGTAAACTGCGGGTCCTGACCTTTCGGCTTGACAGCCGATATCTTGGACGCCTGAGCAGTCTGAGCAGGCTTTGCAGGCGCGGGAGCCTTCGAAGAATTCTGCTGAGACCAAGCACCGAGAGCGGTTTGCTCAATCTCGTCGAGGGTAAATGGAAGGGTGCCAGGCCGAGTGACGACGCGTGGAGTTCTCACCGCCGTTTCGCCCGTGCCCGTTATCTGGATCTCCGTAGTCGTGACGTCCTTCAACGAATCTCCGGACTTCGCGTTAAGCAGCTGTAAAAACGTCGACATGTAAGGAAGTACTTTGAGTTTCCTCAACGTCATCAGGATCTGCCAGCGATCCGAGAGAGGGAACTTGTACTGATCGAACTTCTGGAACGCGGTCCTAAGTTTCGAGAAAGTCCCAGCCGGGGACTCGTGAAGAGAGAACTTGATGTTCTCGAAGGTGTCGTACTCTTCATAAACGTTGGCGAAAGTGGGATGGGAGAAGGCGTCCTTGAGGGCGTCCCAAAGGGCCTTGGCATTGTTCTCCTCCTCCCAGCGACGTTGGAGAGAAGCGTTGAGCTTCAGGTAGAGAGAACCGACTGCCTTCTCCGTGTTCTTAGACCAATCGGCATCACCATCATCTTCTGCCTTCTGAGTCGTATAAAAAACTCCGATGGACATAAGGTAGGCGCGCATCTTGGGGGCCCAAGTAAGGTAGTTCGAGCCGTTGAGCGTGGGGATGGAGGCGAAGGTCGAGCTGGAAGAAGACATTGTAGGAGATGGATAGTAATATCGAATCTGAAGAGTAACGCGTAAATTTATCGTTCAATAAAGAATGAAAAGGCGCAGTCAGAGCTTCTGGATTCGTACCGGCATAGCGACCCCATGGTCGCTTGCCTTAAGCGCAGAAACTAGAGCGTGAAAACGCTTCTAGAACGCGGTGGTACAAGCACATGGATTCAGAGCGTGAAGACGCATCGTCATCCAGAGCGTTCAGATGATGCCAAGCACAAGTGTGCTGGCAGGGCTCATAACCTGTTGAATTGGTGTTGTCCTAAGCCATAAGGCTATGGACTACCAGAGCAGCATACTGCGTAGACACAAAGGGAGTTTGTGCTCGCTCACCTGATTGCAACGTTGTGGTTGTGGTTAAAGAGTTTTTTTTTATTAACTCAGATCGACTGAGTTTGAATATATAAGTGTACAGTGGTGATTACCTAATCAACTATCGTTTATGGAAACGTAGTGAACTATACACTATGAGCGTAATACGTTCAACAGCTTGAGGCATGGGTGGGCCGTTTGGGTCGCTGGAGGGCCGTTTGGGTCACTGAGAACTCGCTTGTGGTGCGGGTGAGTCGCTTGGGACATGGGTGAGCCGCTTGGGACATGGGTGAGCCGCTTGGGGCATAGGTGAGTCGCTTGAGGCATGGGTGAGTCGCTTGAGGCATGGGTGGGCCGTTTGGGTCACTGGAGGGCCGTTTGAGTCGCTGGAGGGCCGATTGGGTCACTGAGAACTCGTTTGTGGTGCGGGTGAGTCGCTCGGGACATGGGTGAGCCGCTCGGGGTGTAGGTGAGCCGCTCGGGGCATAGATGAGTCGATTGAGGCATGGGTGGGCCGGTTGGACCACTGGAGGGCCGTTCGGGTCGCTGAGAACTCGTTTGTGGTGCGCTAACTACGGGTTTCCTGGTGTACTGTGGCCTGATGAGGCCTGTGGACAGTGTGAACTTGGCCAGTGGCTGTGGCACGGCCGTGAATTGGGCCGGCGGCTGTGGCGCGGCTGTGTCATGGGCAAATTCTGTCCCTAAATGGATGATTTGCTGATGAGATCAACAGGTGACCGAGGAATCGGCTGAGGGGTTGATGGGCCCATGGGAGCGGGGGGGCCGGTGGGTTGGCAGCAGAGGCCAGCCCTGAGACGCATGACACAACTATCCCTACCCATTGAGGCTCAACCCATTGGGCCATCCCTACACATTGACACTGATTGCATCGGCCCATTCCTACGCATTGAGCCTCAACCCATCGGCCCATTCCTACACATTGACACTGATTGCATCGGCCCATCCCTACGCATTGAGGCTCAATGCATCGGCCCATCCCTACACATTGAGGCTCAACCCATCGGCCCATCCCTACACATTGAGGCTCCATGCATCGGCCCATTCCTACGCATTGAGGCTCAACCCATCGGCCCATTCCTACACATTGACACTCAATGCATCGGCCCATCCCTACACATTGAGGCTCAACCCATCGGCCCATCCCTACGCATTGAGCCTCAATGCATCGGCCCATCCCTACACATTGAGGCTCAGTGCATCGGCCCATTCCTACGCATTGAGGCTCAACCCATCGGCCCATTCCTACGCATTGACACTGATTGCATCGGCCCATCCCTACACATTGAGGCTCAACCCATCGGCCCATCCCTACGCATTGAGGCTCAACCCATCGGCCCATCCCTACACATTGAGGCTCAACCCATTGGCCCATTCCTACACATTGAGGCTCATCCCTATTCTCTATGGGCCGAACCCTGATGCAGGCAGGCCTGGGTGATTAGCACCAGTCGGCCAGGTCCTACCTCATGGAACCTTTGTGTTGGCCATTCCCATTGCCAGGGCACAATGGTACATTGGCTGATCCCTACTCTACGTGTACATTCTATTACTAGCCGATCCCTAACCTAGGTGATCATACACCAGCGGCCAATCGTTAGCCGGCCAGTAGAGCACGGCCTAATTGGTGATCAGCTGGCCCTGGATCAGGGTACAAATGGACTACGCTATGTGGTTCTTCCAGTGTCAAACCATGTCGCTCACAGAACGATTTATCTATAAAAGTTTCGGTTGCGCCGGAATCCAACAGAGCGGCAAACTCCATTTTCTTCCATTGCTCCCCTTTATCGTACATAATAGTAATAGCGAGATCCAGCTCGTTTTTCCGATTCTGATTCCTTACATGTATTTTTGATGGGATTTCTTTTTTCGAATATTTTACCTTAAGGGAATTAAGCACGAATTGTTTTACTTCTGTCGCCACGCCGCTAAGGGACGCCCTTTCAGAAGAAGAAAAGTTATATTTGAACGGAACACAAGGAGTAGTACTAATACAACCATTTGGTAAACTATGTCCGAGCCGCCGAGAACCCATTTCTCTCATTGGCTGTTTCCTTTTAAAGCCTCGGCTGCCTGTGCCTTGGCTTCTGATTCAATGCGGTCGCGCCAGTACGCTTCCGCTTCTTGGTTGGTATATGCCGCTTGATGCGACATGTAACTTGTGCTGGTGGACGGGCCAGCGGGGTAGGGGGAAGATTGGGGAGGATAGGGTGCAGGGATGGTACCTGCGAAGGGCATCTGCCGGTTGTCAAACGGCAGGGAAGATTCAACGTATTGTTGCGAATACGGATCCCACATAACAACTTGTCTCTGACGCGGCCTGTGGGGCTTTGGGCACGCGTTTGCAAAATGACCTGGCTGGTCGCAATTGAAACAGTTTCCCCGAACGGGGGGTCTTGGCATTTGCTGTGCCGACAGATCCATCGGGGCTCCACGACCAGGCTGTGTGCCTGTGGGAGTGAAACGGGGTACCGCATACGGAGCGGGGGGACGTGGAAGCGGGCGTGATGCGATTGGGTAACGAGGGGGGAGATACGGATATGATGATAAAGGCCTTGGCGCAGTCGCGGGTGCCTGACGAACTGGAGCACCGCGTTCAACGACAATACGTTCGAAAGTTCGACCCAACTTTCGGTAGGTGTCGATCGTATTGGTCAGATTTTGCTCATCAACATTGGTGTTGATTTGCGCCTGATAATAGATTTTGTAATCTATTGCCTTTTTCAGAAGCTCTTTGGCGTGAGCATCTTCAATCTCCGATTCCACTTTCAACAATTCAAACTCCTGGAGGAAGATATCCACAGGTTTCCCAGCCTGCTTCAATGCTTCCAATTTTCGAAGACTCTCATGAGCGAGAACGTCTATTTGAAAATGTGATTGGAGGAGATGTGAAAATATTGTCCACGTGGGCCATGCTAGTAGTCCCAGGGGTGCTCGATCAGGTTCTGGTTCGCCTTCTACGGGTGGCGGTGGTAATAGTTCATATCGAGACCATTTTTCTATTGTCATCTGGGCGAACCCAGCCGCTTTTCCTTCTAACCGTGAGAGTACGGCGAGGCATCGAACCTTGTTGTTTTTCCACGTGTGGACGGACTGCCAGGCGTTAACCTGCGCCCACCATAAACGGAATTTGGTGCGGTCACCATCCCATTTCCCAGGGTCAGCAACCTTTTTGGACACAGAGTCCGAATTGTCTGAAATGAGCGTCTTCAGAGCGGCGGTGAGAGCAGCGATGGGATCAGCGGGATCTGCCATCGGAGTTTCGGGACGGGGAGTAGGAGGATGTGAACTTTCGGATGAGGAAGGGAAGTGACGTGGGGGAGATCTGTAACCCTGAGCTTGTGGTTCTTGATCTAAGAACTCTGCTGACATATATCCTTACTGAACCCTATCTTCCAAAGGTTCTCTGGGGATGACAGACACGAGGACGAAGAAAATATTTTTTCGAGCGGAGGTAATACCTGCGACGCTTATCGGAATCTTTGCAGACCTTCTGAGGAAGTTTCCCAAGATCTGTTTGGATTTTGCACATATACTACTCTCGAACTTCTATTTTCGAGCAGCAGCAAAAGCTATCGTAATACAGGATACTATTTTTTATTGTTTTCTATTTTTTGTACCTCAGCGGTGCTGCCGGCTTACGTTGCTACGTATGACTCAGCCAAGGGGGCGGCGACGCGCTTTTCCCTTGTCGTCCTTCGCAATTGGGCACGATCCCAATCCGGTCTTCGAACAAATACTATAGTACGGAGGATAACAGAAACGGGGCACTAAAGGCTGGCCCAAAAGAATAGAATAGCCAGATGGCGAATGCGTGACGTCAACGGGTGATCACGCGAACCCGGATCGTGTCTACAGTCAGAGGGTTGGCGCGTGAGCGGGCCCCAAGACGTCTCGAACGATCAAAAAGCCCCTAGTGCACTATGGGGAACAGCAACTTTATCCAATTTATGACGGCGGACGGCCGTATATGCAGCAGTGGATGGAGTTGCGGTCTCCTGTGTCACGTACACAAACGGTCTTCTTGACCAACTCTTTAGCCCTAGAGTCCAGGCGGTGTTTTCAAGTCTAATCCAAGTGTTATGACTAGGTCACAACACAGCGGGGACTTAAGGCAACACTAGGCCTTGCGAAGGGATATGCTGAGTACTAAAGCTTAATTGCGGTGAAGCAACAAATGGATTAGACTGGGGTCTGTGATAAGTACAGGGCTACTTATATACTTTTGAGAAGTGCGCACAGACCAACAGCCGAATAAGGAAATCATAAAGAAAAAGATAGATAAGGTAAAGGGACAACGATAAGAAAAGGTACCAGGCACGGATTAGGGTCTAGGCCATGACATCATTGCTGACTCATCTAAGTCTGGACCTTTTGTCACGTGACCTGATTATGTAATAGTTTACGTAATGCTACAGGGACTACCGGAGCGGATTAAGATGAATCCGGCTTGACCCCTAAGTTGTAGATACAGTCCAGAGTTCGAATACCGTTGTAGGCAAAAGTTTTGAAAAGTTTTTAAATACTATAACAATTTCCTCCTTCAATTTCTCAAGTTCTTGAAACTGCTGCGCAATCTGTGCTTCCCTTTCCGCGATCTGCTGAGCAGATTGCTGTTGGAGGTTTTTGATCGCATTTGCCTGCTGAGCGATGATTTCATCTCTTTCCAACAGCTCTGCAGCGATTTGGCCCTGCCTTTCGATGCGTAGCTGACGTAAAGACTCGTCATGATCACGTTGGAGACTCCGCATTCGCAGAGTGTCACTCTCTTTCTGCGACTTAAGTTCCTGTGGAGCCGGTGATTGGAAGCACTCAACGCTGAAAAGCAAACGACGTACCAACACCTGTCCATTTATCTTATGGAGGCGTGACTTCAAGGAATACAACCCCTCGCGCATGGCGCTAGAGTGGTCGACCTCCTTCACAACGACCTTAGCAGTATAAGGAACCTGATGAACGTATTGAGCCCGATGGTAAGTTCGGGCTGAGCGGTACACACCGTGGGCTCCCCAAAAGCATCGCCTCGCGACCGGATAGGGGGAACGAGCCACGAATTGGGGTTGGTTGAATCCATTCCCAGAGGAATGTGATTACCGGCCAAGGAAGAAATTACACCAGGAGAAGAGATAGGCTCAGGAATGTCACCTGTGCAGGGACGGGTTAGAGATTGCTGCTGAGGGTTCTACAACCTACCAGTAACCGGAACATCAGTCTGGGATGTCGCAAAATTCTTTCGCGTGGGGACAAATTGCACGGCAGATAGAGGGTCCGGGCCATCGGATTGAGAGATAGTAGTATCCAAGTCATTCATCGCATAGTCAGGATCGGTAGAGCTGAAGTTGAAGATGCCGAAGAGCGTCATGACTGTCTGTAGATAGTCTTCGGTCGTGACGAATAAATACTATGGTCAAAGCTGTCTCCATGACTCGGTGGAGGACGACAACAACAACAGACAGTGATGGCAACGATACAACAAACAAGGGTACGTACTGGTTCAATCATCGCAGATGGTTGCACGGGTTGCAATGACCTAGATAGAGACAAAGCGTTACATCATAGAAATGAAGTTTCCGTTCTAAGAACTTACTCTTTGTCTGCATCATCTGGGGTAACTCAATAATTGTTCCGTTGTTCTTTCTGTTCATCGCAGTTGCCACCTTCATAGCAGGGCGTGTCGAGGCAGAACATCACTGATACAATACATTGTAGTCCTAGTTGTTAATGGTACTATACGGTAAAGTGTACCC
Organism: Chalciporus piperatus; assembly: GCA_038093975.1. NCBI lineage: Eukaryota > Fungi > Basidiomycota > Agaricomycetes > Boletales > Boletaceae > Chalciporus > Chalciporus piperatus. Next base: position 113,221 of record JBBPTG010000026.1, read on the forward strand.
ACCACAGCGTGGTGGGTAGGTAGAAGTAGCTAACGAAGAGAGGAAAGCTTACCTAATTTCGTGAGCGGGTTGATATTGAGAATCGAACTCAGTCGGGCGATGCCGTGCACGTGATAATTACAGTACGCTGCCAGCAGCAAGCGGCATCGCCCGACTGAGTTCGATTCTCAATATCAACCCGCTCACGAAATTAAGTAAGCTTTCCTCTCTTCGTTAGCTACTTCTACCTACCCACCACGCTGTGGTGGGTACACTTTACCGTATAGTACAATTAACAACTAGGACTACAATGTATTGTATCAGTAAACGAGGAGGCACGAGATTTTCGATGTACCCTTCGACCTCAACCGGCTGGGCGTGCGTCCTACGCTCGGCATGTAGAAGGTATTGTCCATCGCTATCAGCAACCCCAATCCCCTCGTCCACAACCACTCACAACGTCCCCTCTTCAACCACACCATCTCCACGTTTCTGAACCGGATTCCCGCGTCTACATTGTAGAATTCCCCACCAGTGAGCATCAGAATTTTCGTTCAATTCTATGTTTTAGTTGACTTCCTGTTTAGAAAATGTAGCGAACTTTTGCCGGACCACATTTGAGCATCGTGGGTTGCGTTGTTGGGATGTCCCCTTCATCCCCACGAAGATATACATTCAGGCCAGCAGCCCCTTGGCCATCTTCTCCGCGTGTCCGGCGTCCCACCACAATACTATCCGGAGCCTCATTCTTTCTGAAGACGGAGTTGGCGCCACCCACACGGCGTCGATTTCAACCCTTTATCCGAATTCGTGGGCTCGGGTACGTCGCGGCCTGTACAAGAACGATATAGCGTACATTCTCTCCATCGATGACACCACCTGCGAGGTACTTGTTGTCCCCCGGCGTCGTCCATATGATACAATAGACGACGAAGACATCCCGGAAGTCAAAGAACAAAAACGTCGGGAGCGGAAGCTGTTCGATGCTGCGGAGGCAAAGAATGCTGGACACGCCGTCCTTCCATTCAATCGGCGCGCCGGAATCGTACGGTGTCACGGGGAGGACTACCACTGTGGCCTCTTACGGTCGACATTCGCCCACTCCTCGTTGGAAGTCGTCGCTACACCCCATCCCGACCGTATCTCCCTGCTTGCGGAAGCGCAAGTCGATCCTGATCTTGTATCACGCACACATCAATCCTTCTCCACCTCCTTTTGGCGACATCAGCAACACTGCAAAAAGTCTGAAGTTACTGGAATGACTGGATCAGTTAAACCAGTACGCCAGTTGCTCAGTTGCCCAGTCATCCAGTCAGCCAGTCATTTCAGTAATCTCATTGGTTCATTAGCCCAGTCACTTCAGTAGTCTCAGTAGTCTCAGTAGCTCAGTAGCCCAGTGTTCCAGTCATCCAGTTATCTCAGTAGCCTAGTAGCCCAGTTTCCCAGTCATGTAGTCATCTCAGCAGCCTAGTAGCACAGTGCCCTAGTCATCCAGCAATCCAGTTGTCTCATTACTCCAGCCATCCAGTATTCCAGTATTCCAGTAATCTAGTCACTCAGTGGTCCAGTAATCCAGTAGTCTCAGTAGTCCAGTCATCCAGCCATTCAGTCATCCAGTCATTTCAGTAATCCAGTCACTCAGTAATCCAGTAATCTAGTCACTCCAGTCACTCCAGTCACACAAGTCACACCAGTAACCCAGTCACCAGTCACTTCCAGTCACCTCAGTAATCCAGTCACCCAGTAATCCAGTCACCCAGTCACCTCAGTAATCCAGTCACCCAGTAATCCAGTCACCCAGTCCCAATTACTAGTTCACTATATCTTATGATTAATTCACACCTTATGACAGTTCAGAAAATGCGAAATATATTATGTCTAACTATTACATGTATTGTGGTACAATAGTTACTAGTTAATGAAGTGCCATGCAACACGAGCAGCTATGTACGAGGTGAGTAGGTGTGTTAGTCAACAAATAAACACGAACCTCTGAAGCCAGCGGGGCTGTTGAGCCCGCGCCGGCCATGTGTTGGTGTCGAGGTTGAAGGTGGGAGGTGGTGGGGGGGAGACAACCCAAGCGGCTGTCGTTGAAGTGAGTGGATGAGGTGATGGGTGAGGAAACACGAACCTCGTGATGCCGGCGGGGCTGCTGAGCCCACGCCGGCCGTTTTTTTACGATCGAGTTTGAGGGAGCGAGGTGGTGGGGGGGAGACAGCCCGAGCGGCTCTGTACGAGGTGAGAGAGGATGGTGGTGGGTGAGGAAAAACACACCATGTGCTGCCGGCGGGGCTGTTGAGCCCACGCCAGCCATCGAGTTCGAGGTCGAGGTTGTTTGAGGGTTTGGAGGTGGTGGTGGTTCGTACAGCCCGAGCGGCTCTGTACGAGATGAGAGGTGGTGGTGGTGGGTGAGGAAGAACACACCGTGTGCTGCCGGCGGGGCTGTTGAGCCCTCGCCGGCCGCGTTTTCGCGTTTTCGTCGTTTTCGTGTCGAGAGTGGTGTGGTAGGTGGTAGTGGGCCGAGCAGTGCAAGCGGCTGTTTGCGGGGTGAGCGGGTGGCTTATCACTCACCTCGTGAAGCCGGCGGGGCTGTTGAGCCCACGCTGGCCGCGTTTTCGCATTTTCGTCGTTTTCGTGTCGAGAGTGAGGTGGTAGGTGGCAGCAGGCTGTTTGCGAGGTGAGCGGATGTGGTGGTGAGCGAGTTTTCACTCACCTGGCGATGCCGGCGGGGCTTTTGAGCACTCGCCGGCCGTTTTGCTGTTGTTGAGGTGTGGTGTAGTGGTGAGAGAGAGTCGAAGAGGTGGCGCGGCAAATTCAACATGGTCACGTGACTTTTTCGCGCGGATTTTTTGTCAAGTCCGAGCATTAGGGAAATGTAGCTACACTTTATTAGGATCTCCTACACTAGATAGCTACCATATTTTTTGTACACTTGTGTATGCTTTTTTGTACACTTTCAATAGGTTTGATCTCCACATACTTTGCTACCCTTTTAACTACACACTTACTGCGCTTTTTGTACACTTTTGCTACACTCAATCTAGCCATACTTTCCCACACTTGTAATTACACATTTACTACGCTTTTTTGTACACTTTTGCTACACTCAATCTAGCTACACTTTCCTACACATTTGATTCAAGTTTTACTACGCTTTTTTGTTACACTTTGCTACACTCAATCACTACACTTGTAACTACACTTTTAGTACGCTTTTTTGTCCACTTTAGCTACACTCTATCACTATACACTTTCCCACACATTTCACTACACTTTTACTACGCTTTTTTGTACACTTTTGCTACACTCAATCTAGCTATACTTTCCCACACTCTTGACTACACTTTTACTACGCTTTTTTGTACACTTTAGCTACACTCAATCTAGCTACACTTTCCCACACTTTTACTACACTTTTACTACACTTTTACTACACTTTTTTTGTACATTTTGCTCACTCAATCTAGCTATACTTTGCCACACTTGTAACTACACTTTTACTACACTTTTTTTGTACACTTCACTACACTCAATCCTAATACCCTTTCCCAAATTGTTAACTACACTTTTAGTGCACATTTTTGTGGACTTTAGCTATAATCCATCCTATGAATGATTATAAAATGTCACTAATTAGAATGACTCTATTAGATGACTGAGTAGTACTGGAGTGATTGGGTGAGCTGAGGGCTGGGTAACTGGATAACTGGTATGACTGGTGTGACTGAAGTGACTGGATTACTGGATTACTGGAGTGACTGGATTACTGAGGTGACTGGATTACTGGAGTGACTTGTGTGACTTGTGTGACTTGTGTGACTTGTGTGACTTGTGTGACTGGAGTGACTGGATTACTGGACCACTGAGTGACTAGATTACTGGAATACTGGAATACTGGATGGCTGGAGTAATGAGACAACTGGATTGCTGGATGACTAGGGCACTGGGCTACTAGGCTGCTGAGATGACTACATGACTGGGAAACTGGGCTACTAGGCTACTGAGATAACTGGATGACTGGAACACTGGGCTACTGAGCTACTGAGACTACTGAAGTGACTGGATGATTGGATGACTGGGCTGCTGGGTTACTGGAACTACTGGATGACTGGATGACTGGGATGCTGGGTTACTGGAACTACTGGATGACTGGATGACTGGGATGCTGGGTTACTGGAACTACTGGATGACTGAATGACTGAATGACTGGGCTACTGAGACTACTGAAGTAACTGGATGACTTGATGACTGGGCTGCTGGGTTACTGGAACTACTGGATAACTGGAACACTTGGCCACTGGACTAATGAGACCACTGGAATGACTGAATGACTGGATGACTGAGCTACTGGGACTACTGAAATGACTGGATGACTGGATGACTGGGCTGCTGGATGACTGAGACTACTGAGACTACTGGATGACTGAATGACTGAGCTACTGAAGCTACTGAAATGACTGGATGACTGGGCCACTAGGCCACTGGGTTACTGAGACTACTGAAACTACTTGATGACTGGGTGACTAGGTTACTGAAACTACTGAAACGACTGAAATTACTTGTTACTGGGCCACTGGACTACTGATTTAACTGATCCAGTCATTCCAGTAACTTCAGACTTTTTGCAGTCTTGCTGATGCAGGTTCTTGTAAGGAGTGCGCGCCATCATATCCCGTTCGGCGGCCGATGCTGCCTTGGGTCTACGAGACAAGCGAAGACCAGGGTCCATAGGGATAGAAACAGGATGGGCGTCGGAGAGACCGAATTGAGAGATAACACGATCGATCAACGCAGTCTGGGAGAGGGATATGGTCCGATGTGCACGATCATGTTCGATGGCAATGCCAACGCAAAACTTGGCTTCTCCCTGGTCACTAAACTGCCAACGAGTGCGAAGTTGTTGTTTAAAGGCGGTCAGGGCGCGAGGGGAATCACCGAGCATGAAGAAATCATCGACATGGACAGCGAGTATTACGATCCCGGTGTCGTCGCGGCGGAAATAGACGCAGTACTCGCATTCGAGACGGGTAAAGCCCCAGGCGACCATCTGGGAGTGCAGGGTCTTGTTCCAAACGCGCCCACCCTGTTTCATGCCGTACAAACCCTTTTGCAACTGCCATACGTAGTCCTCCTTGCCTGGTTCCACAAAGCCTTCAGGCTGCTCCATGAAGCATGCTTCGTCGTCAGAGAGAACACCGTTAAGGAAGGCAGTCTTGATATCAAGTTGCTCGATCTCCCAGTCCAGGGCGGCTCCGAGATGTGCGAGCACGCGGAAGGACTCCAGGCGTGCAGTAGGCGATGTAGTCTTAGTGTAGTCCTGTCCGTATACGGCGCTAAAACCGCGGCAGACGTAACGAGCTTTGAAACACGCAGGGGCACCATTCTCGTCGCGTTTAAGCTTGAAGACTGGCTTACCCTTCATAATGCGACGACCTGAAGGGACTTCGGACCGGGGAATAAGCTTGTAGACGCCTAATTCGCGTAGGGAGGCAAATTCTTCCTGCAACGCCTTGCGCCAATCATCGGCAAAGGGGGAATCCATAGCCTCACCATAGGTCTGAGGGTCGGCAGGCCAATCGGCGGCACTGGCAACGAAAATGCCGTCGTCGTCATCACCATCATCAGGGATGCCTACAAGGCAAGGCACGTCGTCCAGGTCAACATCAGATAAGGGGGCTGGGAGGACAACGGCAGGGTCGGAAGCGACCAGAGCGTCCAGGATGGCACGCTGTACGTCAGAGACGAAGGCAGCACCGGTTGGTTTATCGGCGGGAGTAGCAAGACGCGGGGACCTGCGCAAGGGAACAGGAGGAGACGACGATGTGGGCGATGGCGCGACCTCAGGCTGAATGGGCAGGCTCGATGGGATCACTGGATTGGGACCGGCCACGACGGGGGTGGCAGGGCCAACAGCGTCGTGATGCAGCTGATGTGATTCTATGAAGGAGACATGATAGGAAGTAATTACTTTGCCTGTCGCACGGTGAAAACAGCGGTAAGCCTTGGAATCGAGCGAGTAGCCGACCAGAATACACTCCACCGAGCGGTCAAAAACCTTTGGGTTATGACGATTCTGAATCAGCACGAATGCGCGGCAGCCAATCTCACGCAAGTGAGACAGATCGGGGAGATGGCCGTGCCAACGCTCGTATGGAGTGTGGTTAAGCTGTGACTTAACTGGGGTGCGGTTTGTGAGGTAGCATGCAGTAACCACGAACTCATCCCAGCGAGATACCGACATCGCACAGGCAGAACGCATAGCACGAGCCTTGCCCATCAAGGTGCGATGCAGACGCTCCACGCGACCATTATGGGCAGAGGTGTGCGGGGCAGTGAACTGTTGCTGGGTCCCCCGAGAAAGGAGCCACTCACGCATTGCATCACTCTTCAGTTCGCCGTTGTCGCAACGATATATCCCTACGAGGAGGCCGGTTTCGACCTGACGAGCGCGTTCCCAAGATTGCAGGGCAGGAAAAGCAGCAGACTTGGCAGGGAGAGGGATGGACCAGCAGTAGGACGAGAAGTCGTCAATAATGTTCAAGACATATTTATTTCCCGAAGTCGAGACATTGTCAGGATGCTCCATCAGGTCTACGTGCACGATCCCCAAACGACGCTCAGCCCGCTTCCCCTCACGAACCTTGGGAACACTAGTTCTCGTCTGCTTTCCGAGGATACAGTGTTCACAAGTGGTCATAGGAGGAGAAGGTGCGACAGGCATACCTTCGGCCAAGCCACCACGAGCGAGCTCGGCAACAGCACGAAAGTTGGCGTGGCCAAGGCGAGCATGCCAGGTAAGCATGGTGGGAGAAGGGCGCGCGAGATAGGCATGGCCTGCTGTAAACTGTCCGCCGGAGATCGCATACAGCCTGCGAGAAGTAAGCGATCCCTGAAGAATACGAACACCACTGCGAGCGATGACCCAACAGGAAGTAGCGTCGAAGCTGACGGAGCAGCGGAGACCAGAGCAGAGGGCGGAAACGGATATCAGGCGAACGGTAGCGTTGGGAATGAAAAGGACGTTGTCGAGAGTGATATGAATCCCTTTGGCGACTACGAGACGGATGGTGCCGATCCCAACAGCCTGGATAGAGGAACCGCCGATGCCATTGACAGAGCGAGGGGGAATAGGCCTGAGCCTAAAGAAGTCGGACTCCGTGTTGCTGATATGCACCGAGGCACCACTGTCCAGGAAGAAGGGTGCCACAGCAGGATCGACAACTGTCGGGGCGCGTTGAGAAGGTGCACGGTAGGTCAAACCAGCGAAGTCGACGGGGCGCGAATTGACGCGCCAATCAATCGAAGCCGAGAGGGAGTCGACGGAGAGCAGAAGAGCATCGTATTCCGTGGTGTCGGCGTCAGAGAGGGCACGAAGAAAATCTGGGGTGATAGGGTCGCTAGCGAGGCCGGCGAACTCGGTAGTAGCCTCCGAAGCAGGGGAAGCGGGGGAGTCCTGAAGTAGGAAGGCCTCGCTGGTTTGCGGATCGATAAAGTAAGCCCGTCCACGTTGATCGTAACGGACGGTCCCAGGTTTGCCAGTGGCGGCAGCGGTAGATGCACGGCCCCCCGTAGAAGTAGTAGGCTTGCTGGACGAGGGAGGCTGTCGGTTGCGTTTAGCAGCTCGCTCGGCCAAGACCTGCTCGCGTTGGCCCGCACGTGCACCACCGACCTGGAAACAATCAGCCTCCGTGTGACCAACGCCGCCGCAGTTCTTGCAACACTTCCTGTGAGTTTGAGCACCGCAAACGAAGCAAGACTTCGAAGTGGCATGCGTGTGAGGCTTTGCTGTCGCAGCGAAAGCGACAGAGGAAGGACCCCGGGCGGCATCGACGAGCTGCTGTTCAGTCTCGAGGCGAGCACGCGCCATCTCAGGAGTGTAAGGGGAAGAAATGGAGCTTTGGGTGATGCAGTTCGCGACATGGTCTCGCACCGACGTGAGCTCCTCGGACATAGCGTTCATCATCATGATGAGGGCGAACGTGTCCTCAGAGGGTATGCCCATAGAATATATGCGCCGAACATCTTCGGCGATCGCCATGCTCGTCTGTGCGAAGCGGTCGCTTCTGCGATATCGAACGCCCAGGAGCTTCTGTATGATATGGATTTGGGCGATCGGGCCCACATGCTCATGGCGAAGACGAAGCTTGGTCCAGGCAGAGTGGGCGTGACGAAGGCCACGGAGGAAGACTTGCTCTTCAGGTGAGCAGCATTCGCGGATAGCGGCGATGACCGCGAGATTGTTAGCTGTCCAGGTCGCGGCACCTTCGCTATCGACGAGGGGATTAGGGCATGAGATGGTACCGTCGATGTAGCATCCGGCGTGGTGCATAAAGATAAGATTGGTCACTTCCTCGCTCCAGCTCATCCAGTTATTCAGGCCACGATCAAGCTTTTCCTTGATTTTGCTAGTGTCCGAAGTACTGAACGTCACCTTAGGAATCGTCGCCTTCCGCTTAAGGAGGGCGTTAAGATCGGCGAGCGAGAGCGAAGGGGGAGTGTTGGCGATAAAGGGCGCAGGGTCTCGACGGGCTGTATATATATATATGCGCTCCGGAAGATGAGAAGCACGCCGACGTCACCACTGCGATGAAGTCGCCAAAAATAGATGGGGGATTATCCCGCCGGCGTCGCTGAAGCGATAGAAGACAGAATATGCCTCGTATGGTTGAAGACGGGGCGTCGTGCGCCTAGGTCGGTTCTGGGTTCGCCTCTAACGAGCCCCAGGGCTCATAACCTGTTAAGACTAGGACACGTCAACCGCTCGGTTCCTCAACCAGATGGATATATTAAGTACCTAGGACACGTCAACTAGTACTGATCAGTGTCTGATATACGATACGAAGATGATAAGATACTCACCCGCTCGGTTCCTCAACCAGATGGATGAGGAAAGAGAGCGGGTGCGAACTAGGTCGAGTATTTAATACTATCGAGTTGGAATGCTGAATAACATCGATCGCGCGTGCGCCAACACACGTATATATCCACGCATGGTTTTCGGTCGAAAGCCCCCCCGAGTTGGTGGGGCGTGGCTCCGTTAGTTTTTTAATTGGAGCTAAAAAAAATTATTCTAATTATCGCGGTGCTTTTTGTACTTGTGCCCGAGTGAATACGAGTGTTGTTTTATGGTGTAACTTGGTCAAATGAAATGTCGAACATGTACCGAAGAGCGGAGGACGCGAGAATCACGGGACGTGGCACGTGGAACGCGAACTCGTGGACGCTTGAGGTTGGGCACGAACCAGGGCACCGTCTATTTGGTGGCTACCAGCAAGTTCAGCTTTCGAATGGACATTGACGACGTTGTTGACACATCCGACGTCGAAGAACGCGAAGTGTTTGCTCTCTCTGAATGCGACGATCAATGGACATTCTCCCCCACACAGAGTACGCGCGCCGGTCTCGTATCCCCCAAGCGTGGCTTTTGCGCACAGCAACGACCAGAGCCGATATCGGTACAGATAACGCGCGTGGACAGGTTCAGTGATTATGAGGTAGAGAATCCGTCACCCCGGAAACGCATAAAGGTACGACGCGTCCCAGAGTGTCTCATTCTCTGTTGATCCCCTCTCGCAGATAAATCACGATGTCCCAATGAGACTCGGCCTTTTGAGCAAGGGTGAACAAGACCACTCAGTGCCGTTTTCATCTCCACGATACGATTCACCTCGCTCAGATTGGAACTCTCTCTTCTCTTCTCCACCCCCCCGACATACGGCTGACTCTGGTGTTCAACGAAATTCCAGTGACACACCTGGCCCATCCAAAGGGAGCATGAGTACACCTTTGGCATCCAAGCTGCCTTCTACCTCACGGTTGCGTTCTCAGTCCCTCGACCCGCTACATTCGCTTCCTACCCATCTTCCTTCAACTCCTCCCCCGACTTCCCCTCGACTTTTCCATGACAAAGGCAGTCCTAAAGCACGAAGGAAGGACGCGATGGAATCCTCGCCCTTGACACCCGTTTCATCTCCGCATCGTCCGATTCAAGCACCCTCGCCGTCACCAGATCCACTTTGGCTTTTTTTCTCCCCCCGACGTGCGTGCGTGCCAAATCCCCCTATATCTCGCCCCGTTGATCCGCCTGTCGTTGATCCGCCTGTCCCCTCACCTCCTGTAGATATCGACTCTGAAGTTCCCCCTGAGGTCCTCCGTGACGACCCCCTTGATATCCTCGATGATCCACAACCCATTGCTCGCTACGCTCTACGTCGGCGAGAGGCTCGACAGTTGAATCCATACGCCTATGACAAGTTGTTGTACAAACAACAGATGAAGGCCCACCCGGACGCCATCGTTCATCACTCTAGATCTGGAGCTACTGGTGAAGATGGTACCCAAGAGTCGTATGTGTTTTCACTTGATGATCTGGATAACGACGAGGTCTACGTGGATGCGGAGGAGAATGCTAGAAGGAGACGACGGCGGAGGGATAGTCTTGGTCAGGGGAGTGAGGGCAGAGAGAATGTCGAAGGCGCGGCTGAAAGAGAGGTGGAAGATGGATGGCTACCCGAGGCGTTGAAACCACTGTCGAGCGACGACGACGACGACGACGGTGATGAGATACGCAAGTTGGCTAAGAAAGCTCGTAGGGAAAGGGAGAAAGCGGAGGCCAAGGCAAGAGCTGAAGCTAGGAAGGCTGCTCTTGAGGCTCGTCGCGCAGAAGCGGAGGCTAGGAAGAAGAGACCTAAACCTTTCCCGGTACCCAGAAATGCTGCATGCTCGTCTGGACGTTCTCCCGAGCCGATTCATCTGCATGTAAGTGCTTCCGTCCACAGTGCTTCATCGGTCTACATGCCTTCCGAGCAGGAAAGGTCGCTTTCCCCGCCGCTGTTCCCCCGAGCACAGTCTGAGCCAGCGATGTCGTCGCTCGCACCATCTCCCGCGAAATCGCCCCCCAGGCCACCACCTGCACCTTCTCGGGCCTCGTTTCACTCCCCAATTTCTGCCTCCGCCCGCCATCAATCACTTGACTATGTTGTTTATCAAGAAGACGATGTATTTTTCCCTCTGAACCTTTCCCCCGTCCACCAATCCACCTCTTCCTCGGCCCCTCCCAGCCCTTCTGGTCCGCCTCCGACATCGACTGCCAGTGCTGCACCTTCGCAAGCCTCGAGAACTCATTCGGAATCAGAATCGGACCAACCTTTTCTCCCCGAGATGAATTTGAAAGAAAAGAAACGCCTCCGAGCACTCAGGCGTATGATGCCAGCTGTGATGATTTCACGACAACTTGGAATGGCTAAAGCTGCTCCACCGCCGCGCGCTAGAGCGGCGTCTCTATCATCGGATAACGAGGCTGAGGAAGTTAGGTTGATACCCGGGCTTGCGAGAGTTCGGAGAGGTAGCTACAGGGACGTGGACATCAAAGGCGATCCGGAGAGCTCAGACATTGAACGGCCTGCTGTGCCCTCCGATGATGATGGGAATAAGGAACAGGACGCAGGGGTCATCGAGGTGCTTTCGGACGGGGAATCAGCAGTGAGGGTCATACGAGCCCGACATACCTCGCCAAGGCGTCGATATGGGAGCGACGTGATCTCCATCAGTGACGATTCCATGCCTGGGTCCTCGGCGGAGGAGGAGTCGGAAAATACGAGCAGCGACGAAGAACCAGCCCGGCGATCGCTTTTTGATCGCCCTGCAGAGAGAGGGCCTGCCCATGAAAGAAGTCTGATCGACTGGATGTTGAGTAGGACGAGGGACGCTGGCAAGTCAAAAGCCAAGTCTAAACAACCCAAGGCGTCGAGGAACTCTCATGGGCCCAGGAAACCGAGGCTGGATATCGTTACGAGTGGCGCAAGGCGATACGGGAAAGGACACCAAACTCTCTTACCTTTCGTCAACGCTACCAAACACCACAACTCGGAGCACGGCGATGGATCTGTTTCCTTCGACCAAGATGCAGCTCACGAGGGAAAGAAACTGAAGAAGAGGAGGAAGCAACCGTCCAGGACGAATCAAGGACAATTGTTCAACGTTCACCATGATTTGACGCGTATCACCTCGGGGCATCGAGAAGGCAAGTCGAGCCGACGTAGGGCTGCGCTGGTCATCGACAAGGACGACAGTGCATTTAGGCAGGCCCTGGATCCGGGATGGAGAGCTGAAATAGAGAGGTGGAATAAACCTGTCCCTTCCGCTCGTCAGCCCGTGGCAAGGCAAATGCCCGCTGCTCCTGGTGCTTCGGCTGCTCCTCGACCACGACCACGACTATCCCATCGGGCATCTCCTGAAGCGCAGCAAGAGCTTCGGCTTCCTTTTTACTTCCAGCGCGAAGACGGACCTTTTGCGACAGCACGCCGTCATATCGTGACGGATATGAACATCACGCCACTTCCTTCTGGTGTCAAGTTCGAGGGGTCTTCGTATCTCGGCAAGGGCCTTCTTCATCAGCTCATTGCAATTACTTCTGGGCAAGCGGAGCCATTTCCCCCGATATATTGCAATGCACAGGGATTCGACTTTGGACCAACGACCTCCGCTGCTCTCTTCAGTGCACTCCTCGGACCGCTTTGCGATCGGCTTGCTGTTTCCCTGTCCGACATCGAGGCAGGCGACCCGGACAAGATCAAGGAGTGGGATCCGGTGATACGGGCTTCAACTCAACTTTTGTCGTGGCTCGTCGTCCATACAGAAGACGAAGAATTTGCTTCTCTGGAGGCGGCGCTTCACGAATATACGGATGGGCTGCTGCTCGTTCTAGAGCCCATCGAGACTACCCTGTTTTCGCTGACCGCTCACTGGTTCATCATTGAACTATTAGCACGGCTCACAGCTGGCGTCAAATATCGGCGGGGATCAGTGGAGAATGAGCATCTAATTCAGTCGGCGAAGCGGCTTATCCATCGTTTGCTGGATTTCGACTTACGACCTGCTCTCGCTACTTTCTACGCAGCAGAGGGCGACGTGGAGACCGCTTCATTGCCTCATCGAGCCACCGAGTTGTGGATATGCCTTATCCACTTATTCCAAAGCGGCGGTATTTCATCAGATCCTACCTCTGGCCCTCCTTTCTGGCGCTTGCTCGCTGATCTGTACCCCGACTCTCCCCCCACTGGCGCTGAAGCTAGCGAAGACATGTGGCGCCTCATTTTTAGCCTCTGTGCCATCTCCCAGTTCTCCATTCATGGTCTATCGACCTCCGTTTTCCGACTTCCATCCTCTTGGGAGCTCGTGGGTTCTGCTCTCAAGAAGATTGTATTAACGGCCAACCCCGAGAAAGAACGTCAACTTCCGCTGCGCGCCTTGAAGAAACGTGATGACTATATATCGTGTGTCGTATCCAGATGTTTTCTTCTATGGAGTCAATGGGGATGGCGTCTCGACGATGCGATTGCCATGTTCAAATCACTTCAAGAGATATTCCGGTCCCGAAACTTTGTGAACCTCCTGAACGAAAGCTCGGCGCCGATGGGCTTTCTCGAGCACGGCGACCTGGAGCTCCTCTCCAAGCGGGACCCACACGACACCGCTTATGAGATGTTCCTGAAGATGGTCGTGCAGGCGGTATACCTGTTGAATGCGAACGTCGAAATGGACCCAAAGCATCGCTCCGGTAATGTCAAGAAACTCCTCCAGATGGCCGTCCCCGTAAGCCCGGTTCCGTTCTCCCGCTCGGCTCCCCCATCCTCGCATGCCGTTTCGATGCTCGTCAACCGCTTCAGTGCGATGACGGTCGCTCTCCATCTCGATCCAACGCTTTCCAATGTCAAGTTCCGTATCGGACAGGCGAAGCGATGCGTGGGGTTCAAGGAGGCGGACGATCACTCGAGATTGGCGTGTATCTATGGGATGATGAATTTTGCAATCATTGTCAGGCATCACAAGGTCGTTGGAGGGCTCGATGAGGTGTTGGCTTGGCTTGGGGAGATGTCGGACGTGCTCATGGATGAATACAAGGAGGGAGAAGGAACTGCTGGCGCTGGGAGGAGGACGACCACGACATTGATCCAGTTGCTGATTGGATCGGTGAGGCGTCTCATTGAGACGCAGTCTTTGGACAGGGAGCAGACGCGTGTGGAGTACCCTGATCCAGCGCTTTTGGACGGTCGTGCGTGTACTTTTTTGTATTTCATTCGTTGGTCTGCAGCTGATAGGTCTTACTTAGCTTGGGTCACTCGGGTGTTTAATCCCCGAACCGATCTCGTTACTATCCAGCAAACTGGGGTTGAGATTCGGATGCTCGTACAGTCATTTCTCGATGCTCGGTCGAAGGCTCTGCCACAAGCCCAACCGCCACCGCCTCCTGTTGTCCACGGTGTTGAGAGCCAGGAGAGTCAGGACGAGTATGACAAGCTATTTTTGGATCTGAACGACGCGGAGCTCTTGGCAGCATTGGGTGAAGAGACGGAGGCGGCTGCTGTTGCTGACCTCAAGTTAAAAGAGGACGCTCTGTGCAAGGTCAGTCGCGTTCAGATACTCGGGCAAGGTGACCAAGACTGGAACTTTGTCTAGGTTTTAGACAAATCGATCACGCCCGCCGTGTACCGCCTCGTCTGTAAACATTTCGGCGAGAACGAGAATGCAAAGGACAATGAGACGAGCACCAAAACTGCCGACGAGTGGATAGATTGTTGGGTTGGGTGTGCGAATGTCCTCGTACAGAACAACTTCAAGGTAAGGCACTTTGTTGCTTGCTACGTGGGGTTTTTGAGTCCAATGACGTCTGTCAGGACTGGGGACTGTACATGAAGTTGGGTCAGCAATCTTGGGAGAAGATCATAGATGGCTCCTGGCGTCGCCGAGTTGGCCTCCGTTTCAACCTCACCCTCCTTCGTCTCGATCCTGGGGCATATATGGTGAGGCAATGATGGACTCTAGCTTTCACTGTCCCAAACTGACGTGGGCTATCTATCTCACAGAAACTGAAAGATGAATGCATTGCGGTGTTGCTGGCCGCAACTGTGTCTGGCAAGCCGACCATCGAGCACGAATTTATGTCGGCGGTGTTTTCCCTGGATGGGCTGCAACATCCCTTACTCCGTGGGGCTCCTTTCGACCCTGTTCCGGGGACGAGGAAGTATGAGATTAATCTGGCTGATTACGACGCTGCACGTGGCCGGTTGCTCGACAGTGGGTGATTGTTGAATCGTTATGAAAGGAAGTGCACTGACGCTCGTTTCTTTTAGCTGTTTTTTCCAATGTTGCAGGCCGCCTTCGTGAAAAGGTCGACGCTGAGAGTCAAGGCTATGTCGAGTTGTTGGTTATGATGTTCTCTACGCTGCGGGACATCTACCAGGTGATTGCTCGTGTACCTTGCGGATTTGAACGGTCTCTGACGTGTCTGAAGGGTTATCTGTCGGCTGAAAAGCAGGCAGAGTACGCCGAGTTTTGTCGCAAGGTCTTTGTCAAGTTGTCTGTCCACCCCGAGCTGGTCTCGCATCCGAGGATGGTTGATTTGCTTGCATGGAGCCGGCGGGAAGGAGTGTTGTAGCTGGGTTAGGGTTTGATTATGTAATGTAGTGGATGTGAGTAGACTTTGAGACAACATTGAGTAGACTTGTCACGGTCAGGTTCAAGTTTAGATTTCTTCGTCGCAGCCATGGCGGGGCTCATCTCTCCGAAACCGCTTTCTTACTTGCAACACGCTGGTCAGTTCAACCCATACCAGCAGCAGAGAATCGCTGGCTCTGCCCTCTCCGGATTCTCCGAAACCCCTTCCATCGGACTTCAGCCCCACCAGCAGCACATCCTCGGCATCCACGAAGAGAACAAAATCTATGCCCTGGTCATCGACCTGATGGACCCTAACACGAGGGAGGCTGCCCTGCTCGAACTCAGCAAGAAGAGAGAGCAATACGACGACCTCGCGCTCGTCCTCTGGCATTCTTTCGGTATGTCCCTTCTTCGGCCCATCCGCCTCACCTCGGCCCGTCTCTGATCGTATGTCATATGTGCGATGCAGGTATCATGCCCGCCCTTCTTCAGGAGATCGTCTCTGTCTACCCACTTCTTTCCCCTCCCAATCTCACCGCACACGTTTCAAACCGCGTGTGCAATGCCCTCGCACTCTTGCAATGCGTCGCTTCTCATTCAGAGACGCGTCAGCTCTTCCTGAACGGTTCGTTTATTTGGTGTCTCCTCGCGAGGAGTGGCAGCTTACACCCTCCGTAGCTCATATCCCCCTTTTTCTTTACCCTTTCCTCAACACGACTTCAAAAACCCGACCATTCGAATATCTTCGTCTTACTTCTCTCGGGGTCATCGGTGCTCTCGTCAAGGTATTCATATTGTCACTTGACTCTGCCCGTTGATTTACTCACGATGTATAACCCCAGCAAAACGACAACACCACCGTCATTCATTTCCTACTTTCGACTGAAATAATACCCCTTTGCTTACGCATCATGGAAACGGGTTCGGAACTCTCTAAAACGGTTGCAATTTTTATTGTTCAAAAGATTCTTCTCGATGAAACTGGCCTCACGTACATATGCCACACCTACGAACGGTTCTACGCCGTCGGCACTGTCCTCAGCAACATGGTCAACCAACTTGTGGAGACCCAGGCAGTCAGACTTCTCAAGCACGTCGTACGCTGCTATTTGAGGTTGAGTGATAATATGAGGTATGATCCGCACGCTGTATGCGGGAATGATGGGACTGATGTGAAACGAAGAGCGAGAGAAGCGCTGCGGGCGTGTCTCCCTGAACCCCTCCGAGACCAAACTTTCAGCGCTCTTCTCAAGGTTCGCCACTATTTTCACGTGTTTTCGTCTTATTGACTAGGTTTTGCAGGGCGACATGGTCACGAAACGCTGCCTGACCACTCTCCTCAACAACCTCAACGAACAGTAACTTAAAAAGGTCATCCGGAACCGTCTACACACCTTTTCGTCTTCCAACTTTTTAGCGCCTTCACTTTCGCGTTTTGAAACGGCCCGCGCCAAGCGGTATATTTGGACACTAAGGATATTCTCGAACAACCCCTGCATATGTATTTGCACCAGCGTCCGCGCACTTTACTGTGTACCACTTTTTGCTAACTAAACGCTCTCACTAATTGTGAATATCCGGTAGAAGTGTGTTGTACTTTATGATCAAGTCATTATCGTATTTTTGCATGAGACCGTGGGAACAATATGATATTATGGTCGTCTCGAACGAATGCCTTGTCTCTTTACCACCACGTTCGCCCCTGACGACTCCCTCGGAGCGATGGCCAACTCGACGTGCGCCGCTTTCGTCGACGGTGAACACATATGTCTTCCTCCTCTCCAAGTCCCCTTTTACTTTGCAATGCGCCAGAACCTATTTCACAGCATTTCCGACGATACTCTGGCACTGGCAGCACCGGTCATCGCATACTGGACAATGTCTCTTCTTTTTCACCAACTCGACATGTCTGGCTGGAAGTGGCTAGACAAATACCGCATTCACGAGTCCGCAGACGTCACATCCCGAAACCGAGCAACCCGCCTGGAAGTTATTCGCGCCGTCATTCTGCAACATGTCATGCAGACTGCACTCGGTTACTATTGGCTATCCGAGCCTCCCAAAATGTCACCCTCGAAATGTGTGATGGAAATGGAGGCCGTTGGGACGGCCTTGGTGCGTTTGGTTCGGCGGGTCGCTGGCCCAGAGTTGGGGAGCTCCTTCTTGGAACTCGGAGGGGCAGATACCACATACTGGTTATATTGGTGGGGCATCCCAGCTGCGCAACTCTTGTTCTCGTTGTAAGTTGACTCTCGTTGTCCGTTTTTGCTCTCAGGAGCGTAACCGTTCCATAGATTCATCGTCGACACATGGCAATACTTTTTACACCGCTGGATGCATTCGAACAAGTTCCTTTACCGACGATTCCATTCCGTGCACCACCGACTTTATGTGCCATACGCATTCGGCGCGTTGTACAACCACCCTCTGGAGGGGTTCGTGCTCGACAGCGTTGGTGCTGTGGTCGCGGAGACCATCGCCAATCTCACCGTCCGGCAAACCATGTTCTTGTTCGCATTCAGCACGATGAAGACCGTCGATGATCATTGCGGCTACAATCTCCCCTTTGACCCGTTCCAGATGATGAGTGGTAACAATGCAGACTATCACGATATTCACCATCAGGTTCGTGGTCGCTTCCTTGGAAAATCACGTTCAAGCGCCAATTTCCTCTACTTTAGGTTATCGGGATCAAGTCAAATTTTTCACAACCTTTCTTCGTTCATTGGGACGCCATCTTGGGGACTCGGATGACGAGGAAAGACATCGAGGAACGAAAACAGAAACTCAAGACAACATGATGATACCATATACACAGGGGGGGACAACGATGTCACTCCTGGACCTTACCTCGGTTTTCTTGTTTGACTTCAAACAGAACAGATTCCTGCTATGTAGACCGTTCTCTTTTCGCGTTTTCTCGGTCGAGTTCTTATGTTCGATAGGTCCTTGTTGTAATCACTTTAGTGCGTGCCTTAATGAAGCGACGAATAATCAACGATCTTTGCTCTGGTGATGGTTCTCGACGATGTTGACACATAGCTTCATTGGAATGATTGTTCCTGTCGACTGTTTTCATCCATTTTCCGGTGGTTGCAGCGCCCCTTGACGCAGACTGCATTGTCATTGACTAATTCTCGGGGCCTAGGCAGCCCATGCGCCCCCGCGGGGACTATAATACTATCCAACACAACTGGATTGTGCATGGTTGACGCCCTCTCAGTCCTCAGGCTATGTCCCGCTCTTTCCCTCCTTTTATCAACTCACCGTGTCCGGCTTTCATAGTTGGCCAAAACAGTGGTACGCGGCAGAGTCTCAACGTTCCTTTCTATTTCACCGTCCACGACAATCTCATTGACGTCATACCGGGCGACATACTTGCTCTTGTAGCACCCGTCGCGATCTTTTGGACGCTATCACTATTTTTCCATTGCCTTGACATCTCGGGGTGGAATTGGCTTGACAGGTACCGGATCCACGAGTCGAGAGGAATGAACTTTCCCGCTGCAGTACAACAGCCCTGGAAGCTCCGTGAAGCAGACATAATACACTGGCGGTATTAGTTGTAAATCCCCCGCTCAAGTTGCCCAGTTGTTTCTGGCCCTGCAAGCACACTCGTCGATCCCCGATCCTGTGCAAACCGAGGTTCATTCTCGATAGCTGGGAATACTTGCTCCATCGCCTCCGAGTCATCAAAACACTTTTTCATTCGATGCGTACCTTTTTACTTTCGGTGCGATGTACAACCACCCCCTCGAAGGTGTCGTTTTGGACACTTGTGGGGCCCTGATGGCGAGCAGGATCGCATGCCCTGACAACGCGTCAAGCCATCTTCTTCTTTTCGATGAGCACGGTTACTAGTAAAGGGCTTCAT
Source organism: Chalciporus piperatus (assembly GCA_038093975.1). Taxonomy (NCBI): domain Eukaryota; kingdom Fungi; phylum Basidiomycota; class Agaricomycetes; order Boletales; family Boletaceae; genus Chalciporus; species Chalciporus piperatus. The sequence continues at coordinate 132,512 of JBBPTG010000026.1, forward strand.
GACCGTTGTGGTTATAGATTCCCATTGGATTCTTTTCCTGATATTTAGCGCTGGAAATAATGTGGTGCATCATGATATCCATCGTCAGGTGCGTTCTCTGGAGAAATTAGATCGACTCCTGACTCGTTCGGCTGTCGTTCGCAGAGCATCGGGATGAAATATAATTTTTTGCAACCTTTATTTCCTCACTGTTGGGAACCCGGTTGAGGTTGAAGGAGGTCAGGTGGTTAAACACTGGCGCAGCACAAAGGTCTCTTTGAGCACGCTACTACCAAGGTACTCCACTCGCTGACTAAGTTGAGGCGTCAAGCATCACATGCCATGCACTCCGAGTCCCCACCCTCAGCTCCAACTTTCCCGGGGGAAAGGGACCAGCTCGAGTTCTCCGTAAGTTCACCTTTGGCCAGCAAGAAAAGGGCGAGAATAACTCGATAGTTAGACGCGGTTTCACCCGGCGGGAGACTGTGATGCCTTTTTACCTGTACAGCGTCGTTTAGCCCCTCTTACCCATGGGAGACTCGGAGGGTAACGGGGGGCTAACAAGTGGTAATCTTCTATCTGGCCAACGTATCATGATGCCGCACAGTGCACTGTAATCGCTGGAGCACGCATGCGAGGGTGGCAAAGGTATGTAACAGAGATGTAAGGGTTGGTCTGAGCTGATAAATACCTGGTCACCCGGGTGTATGTGCCCCGATGCGTCTATTTCGACAGTCAAGTCACAAATTCATTCTAATCCACACAAAAATTGCTATTTGTAAGCTACTTGGGTCGAATAACAGCTAACATATAGTCATGTAAGTATGTCGATCTGTGAATGAGTTGACCCAAAAAGAAGACACTTTGTCAAGCACGTCCGAGCTTGTCCACTCCCTTGGAACGGCGTGACCAAAATCCGGGTATAAGTGACAAGTTCTTCGAATGAGGGATGCATCAATCACGCTCGCCAACCGTGCCCCATTGCGTATTTGACGTGACAGGGAATTCATCTTTGAATTGGTTGCAGCATAGGCGTCTTTCGCATAATCGATATGGAGATGTTCAGAATACTGAGCGTCATAGTTGTCTGTTGTTCCGAACAACTTGATTGATGCGACATAGTGGTTTAGCGAGTGGAGCCTGAGCTTTGGTAGTTTGAAATGGCCCGAACATGTATGTCGACAAAAATGCTCTTGAGACTTGTTGGCATGAAAGCGCACGAGGGAGTCATTGAGGAGTTGAAGAGGGGTCGATGTACATCAGCATTTTAGCATATTCCTTATCACAGTTTTTTCGGACTTATGATGCTTTTCTGTACCCACCCAAGGAGACAAAGGAAAGGATAGTCAGAAAAGTACCTTTCGGAGCTGCAATGAAATAAGCAGAAAATCGCGTAAATTTAGTGTTGCAGGCGAGAGTCGAACGCGCGACAGCCACTCTTACCAAAAATAGAGCTGCATGCTCAAGTGCTTGCCACCTCACGCCACCCTCACAACCACAGACCTATACATCGAACGACCACCAGCAATTAATGGTGGACCGTGGGCCGCAATGACAACGGGCGGAGCCGATCGAGCATGCCAAACGAGCTGCAAAGGCAATCAAATCCCCGCCCAACCACCAGATGACAACAACAAGTCGATAAGCCCCACAGACAATCCGAGCATGTTGAAAGACATACCCCGAGGATGGTCAGGCCAAGATGGAGGCGGCAGAGCGAGTTTTCCAGGTCGCGGATTTGAGGAACGAGTCGAGCGTGTTGCGCGACAACCCGGATGTTGTGAGCAAACAGTCGACGAGACGTACTGACCAGAGACTCCACTGAACCACCAGACGACAACAACAAGCTGACGGGCCCAACGGACGAGAAAAACATGTCGAAAGACACTGAGAACACGTCCAGCCGCGAAGAAACGCAACCAGACGAGTCGCCAGGGCCGTTCGACGGCGGATGGCGAGTCAAGCTCCGGAAGTCATCGAAGTCGAGCCTGGGGGCGAAACGAAAACAGGTGAATGGTTGCTGGTTTATCTGCAGCGGTATGTCATGTTCACATTCGCTAATGGATATTATTGACACGAGCCTCAGGTTTATTCTGTCATTAGCAGGTTTTCGACCGGGGCAGAAAGAGATGTCAAATTCTGCGCGGAAGCACTCCAAGACGTTTACAAGGAAGCTCTCATGGTCCTCAATAGAATCAAAGCAGACAGCCTCAATGCCTATTCCACTCTGATGTTTCGGCTGGTGGAAAAGTGCCGGTGAGGCATTTTCAGGTCAATCTCCCTTGCGAAACTAAACTAGCTTCAGTGGTATTCAGTTGAACAATGTCTCACGTGCCGTGGAGGTCGTCGATATTGAAGGGATGGAAATTGCTTGAGAAACTTGCTAACAATCAGTGATCCATGTCCCTCCGAGTCCGTTATCCGGGTTTCGTCTCGTCTTTCCTTCCGTTTGTTTCGTTGCGTTGAGCATATTCCCTCCCCCAGTTGCGCTTATTGCCAGTTAGTAGCGAGTTCCGTGACTGTGACTACTGTACCACTGCTCAATGATAATAGTTTGTTCTTCCCTCGGGCCCGAAGTGAAATCAACATTGGAATCATGTCTAATTTCATTCAAAAGACGTCTAATTTTACCATAGTCTCCTCTAAAAACATGTAATATGAGAGACGTATTCTGGGGACCCTGGCGAGATCTCCTAATCCTCTTACACCTCTAATTTCGCATAAGAACTCACATCGTATCGCAAATATTGATAATTATCACTATTTAGTGCGGAGGGATTTTCCTGATGCTATCAAACAAGAGTAAGCCCCCCGTCATTCCCCGTTCTTTATACCCTGTTCACGGGCCGGTGCCACCGTGGCGGTTGAGACTCCACTAGCAGTCCGATCTCGCGAAGCATGTAGCAAAGACCACTATGTATGTAGTTTGGCTGAAATCTGTACCCTTGGATGGAGAATTCCCGTGCATTCGCCGAGACATACATTCAAATTCGAGGAAGAAAACTATCGCATAGTAAAAGACTCGATCGTAGACAACCGATACACCACCTAGTAGTACATAGTAGGGAGCAACACAATCACCAGACAAATAAGACTACGCGCCGATGTGTACGAACAAGATCCGCTGATCAAGCGACTGCTTCACGGTCCTCAGTGCCTTGTGCAACGCGAACGCAGCATGGGTATGATCTAGACCATCATGATGAGACTTGGCCACCATGTTCCGATACAATTCCATCATAACCATCTTCGCTTCAGCATCGCCTACCGCCCACATCATCCCGACGACAGAACGGAAACCGACGAACTGCATCGCCGCAGCTAGATGGATAGCTTCGTCCGGACTGTCCCTGTATCCGACAGTGGAATGGCAAGCGGACAGAGTGGCGAGTCGGGAGTGATGCAAGTCGTATTGGATGATATCTTGGGTCTTCAATGGCCCGTCACCGAGTGCGAAGCCGGACTCGAACGGTGCTTCAGGCTGCGGGATCCCATGGCAGGCAAAGTGAACGAACTCGCTCTGTCGGAGACCTGCACCAACCCTGCCGACCTGGTGGGCATCCTGACCTTCGATGCATGTAAATGTCGCGTGGGCGTCGACAGTCTCCCTAATGCCAACCAGCTCAGCATGAACGTGTTCAAGCATAGCCTGGCCTGGAGTCTCTCCATTCCCCACTGCAACGAAACATGGCTTTTGCGTGGTGGAATCCAAAATGGGCGTCGAGAGCGAATAAGAGCAGTCAGGGTTGGGGTGTAAGAGGAGATGTAGAGATTGGAGAAGTTCGGTTTGCTCGACCTGTATTCCCCGGCGGCGTGAAGAGGGAGAAGGGAAAACTCGGCGGTGGGCAACCACCAAATCCTTGACTGATGAGGACAGAATTCCTCGAGGACTTGAACGATAGGGGAAACAACGTGATCCCAGAGCTCGCGCAAAAGCACGACAAGCTGTGTTTGCATGTCTCGGTTCTGGCCCGTCCTCGTGATGTCGCCAAGGTCCACCGACAAATCCTTGACGCGTGCCTTCTCGATTTGAAGAGGAATGTGGATGGGGTCTCTCTATCGTGAAGAACGACGAGTCCGTCACAGTCATACTGGCTGGCGTTGACGATGATGACAGGTCCCTCGCTCGCTGCCCGTTGAAGGGCCGAGAAGTGTGGAGAGAGGAGGAAACGTGAATGGCCAGGTAGCCGGCGAATGTCGTCCACAATTTCTCGCAATTTATTGGTAAGGTGCCATGCTCGATCGTGTTGAGGGTTTGAATCCCGAATGCTACGAAGTGCGCGAGAAACCGACAAGAAACTTTCTCCCAACTCCTTTCCCTTGTCTCCAGATATAATGACCTCGTCAACAGGAGAACGGAGGCGAGTTAGCTGACTCCAAAAGACCCCGCGGCCCTGTTCGAGGAGCTCGACTGCACCAGTAAGGGTGCCATGACGAACAGAAGCGGAAAATGCGTCCATCGCGAGGGAAGACATGCGGTCCTTTAGAACAGTAATGTTCTCAGGTAAACACGGAAGAGCGGCGAGGTGAGTGGAGAGGAGGCGGAGAGTTGTTTGATAGGCGGAGAGCATCGTACGGTGTCCAATTTCTTCAGCCGCCCGAACCCAGGCTCGGGCAGCAGTCAGGTCGGCCGAGGTTACCGATTGCAACACATCCGAGAGTGTGGAATAAAGCTTGAATGCTACTTCCCTATTCTCCTCGGAGTCCTGGGGGTGCTTGAGCAGGCAAGATGCAAGACCGCACACTGATGAAGATCGGTCGGGATGTCCGTCTGGAAGAAGTTTCAATGCATTGCGGTAGAGGGAAATCGCCTCGTCGAGGTCAGACAACCCTTCCAGTTGCTTGAACCGAAGTGCACTTGCGAGGTTGCTTAATGACTGCGAACGGTTGGGATTTTCTTCTGGACGAAGTGCCAATGCATTGCGGTGGAGGGCAATCGCCTCATCGAGGTTTGACAACCCCCCTACCTGCTCGAACTGAGTGGAGAGGGCAGCGGCGAGGTTGCATAATGACATGGATCGCAGGGAATGACCTTCCGGGCAAAGCTCCAAGGCATTCCGATGGAGTTCAATCACCTCATCGAGGTCGGACACCCCCCCGCCTGCTCGAACCGAGTATTGAGGGCATTTGCGAGGTTGTTTAATGACATGGACCGTTCAGGATGTCCGTCTGGACAAAGTTTCAATGCATTGCGGTTGAGGGCAATCATATCATCGAGGTCAGACATCCCCCCAAGCTGTTTGAATCGAGTCTGGAGGGCACTCGCAAGGTTGTTTAATGACCCCGATTGGTTTGAAGTGGGGTGGACGAGCGGGACGATGTGAATTTCAGGGGTGATGATGAAATGGATCGATAGGGGGAACGGTGAGACACAAGACGACGACTTGAAGTGAGCCGCGTCAGACCTACGACTCGGAACGTTGAGCATCTTCGATGTCCTCACATACAGTCCACTCACCGTTGCGTGTGTATGGGGGACTGAGAGAAAGAGAAGGGAATAAGGTGGTTACGGGGAAGTGAGCCTGAGGGACCCCCGCAGTACAGCATCTTGATTAGCACCCGGGGCTGAGATCGCTGCAATCGACCGCCGCGCGTCGAGTGCAACTCGATCCTCAGTGTGTCCAAACCAGCTCCGTCCTTTCGCACTTGGCCGCTGGTGCCAATACACGACGCGGTCCACCATGCACACCTACGTCGCTTACATGACCAGGTCGGAAAAGAGAACACTAAGCGAATGCAACGCTCCCTCAGGCTGACGCGTCATTATTAATTAACTCATACCACCGTTTCCTCGAAATCAATCCAAACTGCCAAAGTCCTTGAGGAGCGCCGAACGCTACTCACAATCTCGCAAGCATTCGTTTGACCCATGGTCACTAGCAACGCTCTAGATTCATTTATGATTGGGCGCCGATACCGAAATCCCCTGAAGCATTATTTAAAGACGAAATGCTCCCGATATGAACTGCCCTAGTTGTTGCTGTCGATGGTAAGTATGAGGCACGTGGAGGATCTCCTGGATCCTAAGGCCTAATGGCGCACGTAGATAAGCACATAGTCGCTAGATGTGATATCGACGAGGCCGACGACCACGATTGTCTTTGTTGAGTAACAAAGCAAGGAAATAACGACAGCTAATTCAAAGGTCACCCAAATCGTGTTACAGCATAAATCGATGGAGTTGACGACGACTCGAAGCTCCATTGTCACTTTAAGCATGAGGCTGACAAGCCGCGCACTCCCCACCATCAACCCAGACCGTCTCGCGACATAAGGACCAGCTCAGCTCCTTCATGAGTATACCTTCGTCCTGTAGGATGCACCAGCAGACATGAGTGACTTTGTAAGAAGATACATGGACGGAGAAAAAAGTCGTTGCGAGCTCAACGCACGTTATAGACACAGCGCCAGCCCCCGGGAGCATGAGCCGCGGAGTAGCTGTATTATCGGTATCGTCAGCGTCGTTAACCTGGCAGTGGAGATGGGGAATACTCACAGACACTCAGTGTATTCGTGTCCATCAACCTCGCGGTGACAGGTAGCGTAGGGATTCAAATGGTACTCTTCGATCTGGCCAGCGCACGCTGCACAGTGCATTGCTGCGTTGACACCATACGCAGCGCATGCGAGGATGGCGAGGGTACGCAGGAGATACATTGGATATGAGTGCGGGTTGGTTTAAGCTTTAAGCGGTGTGGGGTGAATAAGGCCGGGTGTTCGACGCGGTCGTGGGGAATGGTGGTCGACCTACAGGCCTTTTATTCTGTTCGTCGCCGTCTTCGGGCGGGAATCATTAGGTAGCGATCCTCGATCGAGCGCCTCTTCAGAGTCGCAGTGAAGAAACGATGTCCGAAGAGAGATGGAACCTCCACTATAACGAGAGACAGAATAACCTCTTGATTGGCAGGTACGTTTGCCAAGGAAATGGCATAACTAGTAATGTTGTCAGTAGAACCGACAACTTCTTCGTGCAAGTTCTGGAATCACATAGTTCCAAGCCAATATAGGAATCCTACCATCATTTTCGTGTGGTGCACTGAGAATGTGTTGTTACTATTAGACAGAGCGCGAAGAAATTGTAGCGAAGCGAAATGGTGACACATACGAATGCCTCCCCGCACAACTCGTGCTCGTTTGTTTGTCCATGGAGGGCATCAGGACAGACTTAATTCTACGACTCCAATATGGGTACTTCTGGAAGTACGAGCACCTCCGAGTGAACGGATCATGGGCGGTGGATCGCGCATGGAGAAAAGCCCTACTTGAGGGTCAGTTCCCCCAAAGCAGACCTCAGGCGTAAAGCCATGTCATACCAGGCCTTTTTTCTTGGGTCCGCCTGCCTGAAGAGGACCGATTCAGGACATACTTCACAATCCACTGGCGCAGCGTATACACCATATGCGAGGATTAAAAAGGTACGCAGAAAAGGCATTGGCTTCAAACGCTTTAAGCGTGCTAGATGTAATAGTGGGGAAGGTTATGTGCAAGTTCTGGAATCACACCGTTCCAAGCACACACGGGAATCTTACCGTCATTCTGGTGAAGTGCGGGAGGAAGATAAGGACGAACAAAAGTCAAACTTGAAAGTAGGAGGAGGAGTGCAATGTCGATCGGTTGTATGATTACGTGATCTGTGATAGTTTAGTTTTCGAGGCCATACTCATGTACTTACACCAAGCACACAAGTTCAAGTGAACGTCAAGCGAACCAACAGACCCGCTGAGAACATCAGCGGTCATCACAATCGTCCAGGATGCAGAGCGACGACGTGATATGGTCTGTGATCAACACCCAATTCTGTTCATACAAAGTAAAGTACGTTACCCTCCTCGATCGCTCACCTCTCGCATGCGGGCCCCACTCATCACGTCCGTTTCATCAGAACGACGACACAAAATTTCTGTCGGAACGAATACAACGTGACCGGATTCTGTAGTAGACAGTCGTGTCCGCTTGCGAATTCGCGATATGCGACCGTGCGCGAGCACGAAGGTGCGTCATGTCACGTCCTGGTCCTGCTGCATGTGAACTGATCCACGTGTCGGGCGGGCTCTTTCCAGGCGCACTTTATCTCTATGTCAAAACGATCGAACGTGCTCATACGCCCGCAAAGATGTGGGAGAAGATCCCACTTTCCAAAAACTACTCAAAAGCACTCGAGCAGGTACGCTTCCAGGCGATGCTCCATCGAGTTCGACCCGTTGACATTGCGCTTTCCAGATCGACAGAGAACTCATGTACTGGCCGAATTTCACCATCCACAAATGCAAGCAACGTGTGACGAAGATCACACAATATCTCATCAAGATGAGACGAATAAAGCTACGACAAGAGTTTGTCTTTTGGTTTTTACACTACGGACTGGGTGGCGCTAACGATTGAGCATCGTAGACCTACGCTCGTTGGAGTCAAGAAGAAGCTCGACCGTAGAGAAGCTACTCGCGAACGCAAAGCCCTTTCCGCTGCCCATCTTGAAAAATCGATCGAAAAGGAACTTATCGAACGATTGAAATCAAAAGCATATGGAGATGCACCACTCAATGTGAACGAGAGTGTGTGGCAGGCTATCTTGGACAGAGAGAAAGGCGGCAAGGAAAAGGAGGTTGAACGAGAGGCGAATTTGGGGCTGGTGGACGACGAAACGGACGGAGAGGAGGAGGATGAGGACGAGCTGGAGGAGGAGTTCGAAGGCGAGTTTGTGAGCGATTTAAGTGAAGAGGAAGAGGGCTTGAGTGACCTGAGTGATCTGGAGGATATGGCGGTAAGTTTTGTGTGCAAAGATCCAATATTTCGACGTCCCTCTGACTTCCCGCAGGGTGACGGACCATTTGGAGAGGACAGCGAAGAAGAGGACTCGGATGAAGGAGATGATAGCGACGCAGAAGATCCATCGGAGACAAAATCAAAAGCCGTATTGGGCAAGCGGAAAGCAAAGCCGCCAACAAAGGCTCCTCCTCGGAAGAAAGAGAGATCCAGAAGTGGGTTTTGCTTCACTCCTTTTCTGCATGCACGCGTATGCTGAATTTTCTTTCCAACAGAGGGGCCAAGGGTGGAAGTCGAGTACGAACACGAGGTGGAAAGTGTACCTATGACTCTATCTGCGCTCGCAAATTGGTAGCCTCTTGCTTTATCTTATCTCTTTCGTTCCAGGTATGCCTGACGTCCCGAAATGATCTGTACTCTGGGCTTCCCGGTTGTCTTCCAGCACTTTCCCCTACAGCCACCCGGTGCCTCACGGCGCTTCCATCATTCCATCATGTCTTTTCGATAACCCTACGGCTCACGATGGGTGATTACTTGGCAGGTCGATCAGCGGGCCGCACCTCATGAGCCAACGAAAGGAAATTAACAACCCGCCCCTTAAACTAATCGTGGCTCGCTTAACAATGCGGTCGTTCCACTGTATGTAGGATATTGAAGTAAAAGCGACGAAAAGTCGTCCCAGATCAGAAGCAACACACAACATGTGGACTCGTCTCTAACACACTCCCGGTCTACCACCCGAAGAACAAATCAGACACCTGTCCCAGCATACTTTTCCCCGGACTTGGTCCCTGGGCTGCCATCGGCGCGGGCGCTAATCTTTGTGCCGAGGGGGCGGTAGATGGTACTTGTCCTTTACGGAAAGCGGCAACGGCTGGGGCAAGCTTGATTGGTGTTCCAACGACAGCACCAGGAGATGGACTGTCGACTGCCATAGCGGTCGGTTGAGAATGTCCTTGCTGTGGCGTTGACGAATTTACATAGTCGGATGCACGCATAGACGATGCAAGATCCGCCGCAGCCGCTGTTGAGTCCTGAGAGAATACGATTTCAGGAGGAACGAAGGACCAAGTCAACGAAAGACACGTACAGCCCACTTGATGCCAATCATCCAAGTTCCGCCCAAGACCTCTCCATTCCTTCGGACGACGCGCAATGCTTCACCGGGATCTCTAAACCCAATTCTGAAGCAGTTTGCGATTTCTGTATTTGGTTCGGGTTCTGTGGCTGCCCCGAGAGATTTGAAGTATTCGACGGTCAGAGAGTATTTGTCAGGAGGGTATCCAAAGACGATCACGTAGGCCATTGGGGTGGTGGCGGGTAGTACATCGACGCGGGGCTGACGCACTGGGGGCTGGAATGAGGGGCCATCGAGAGAGAATGGCTGGAGAGAGAGCACGTGGGTTAGATCCGACCATCGAGGATACAAGCGTGAAACTACGGACTCGTTGTGGCGCTCGCTCGGATGCGCCGAATGGGGACTCCCGGAAGACGTCGTTTATTGAAGTCGTGGGTGGTGCATCGCTGTCTGCGAAAGTCTGCCTTTGTCTGTATGACCCGTAACATAAGCACAAGAGAGACAGGTAGGAAGCGAGATACATACGTAGCAGAGTTCTCGAACATGGACTCGGACCCAAAGTGTGATGCGCCACCTCGAGACAGTGCAAGGTTCATTTTTGCTTTCGTCTGTACTGTAGGTATCTCGTCGGTGTGTTGGGCGTTCTGGGGTGCGGTCTAGAGGAATTCACGTGGTGAGTCAAAACGTGTTATGGAAGGCAAGGAAACATTCTGCACGTTATGTTGCTGGGCAGACTATTCGAGATGGGTCGATGAGACACAAGATGCATATAAAGGGTCATTGATGCACTAACCATCATGTAACCAGGTTGGTAGTGTGTTCTGGATTGCCCGAGCGTGTCGGATAGTGAGGATCCAAGGCCTACGTGGGTTGAGGTACTTGAACTACCCCAGGGACTTGTATTTTGAGAGTGGGCAATGTTCGAGTTCATGACGGTCAAGTCGTTGGCTGTTCGCAATAAGGTGACACTTGCAAACTGAGTTACGGTAAGCTTGACTTAGTCTGGTAACCAGCCCGTCTATGAGGCAAGCCGTCGATAGACGGTCTGGTAAATTTGGGAGTGGCGCAAGGGGTGAGCGGATCCGCAGGGTAACGTGACCTTTGTCCAATAAGATAACTCGTGTTTTCCAATGAAAAACGATTCCGATATCATTTTGCCATTCGTCCTCGAAATTAATTAAGGGACAGTGAAAGTCACGGTCGAGCACAAGATTACGATCCGAACACGATGGACCGCGAGGTCATCGCGACCTTCGTTGAGGCGATTCGACATGCCTCATCGGACGTGCTAGTTCAATCTGCTTTGGCATTAATCAATGATCGACTCCCCAAAGAATACCTCGCAACATTGAACGACGAAGACAGACTCGAAGCACTCCGGGCGTGCCTCATCGTGTCACTTTTCACTGAAGGTCGGGTCGTTCCACGCGTTTTTCAGCTTCAGGCATCCCTGGCAATGCTACATCGACGTGATTGCATCATTATCGCCGGCACTGGCAGTGGGAAGACACTGTGTTTGTTGATACCCATTCTCCTTCGTCCTGGTTCCATTTCGATCACGGTCTCTCCGCTTAAGCGCCTCCAAACAACCCAGGTAAGATAGTATTTTAGGTAGTACTAATGGTCCGAGAAACTATTGTTATCATACAGGTTATCGAGAGCGAGAAGTTCGGGGTCAAATCAATCGCGATCAATGAGGACACACCATCTGATGAAGCTCTCTGGAAGGTAAGTCATATGTGAAGTTACTATAGTGTAAGCTGTTCACGCCGTTGACGGGCTCGAAAGAGTATTCGAGATGGTGCTTTTCAGCATCTAATTGTTTCGCCTGAGCAACTTGGACCGTACAATGGTCACCTCCCACGACGCGAAGCTCCATTTGTCCAAAGAAACAATGTGAAGGGTGTCGCGAAGTATAGAGCGTGCTGCGATCGTTCCTTAGCCAGTTGGGCCACGATAACATTGCACGCCTTAATGAAAATCAATGTATTTGGAATGTAATCGAGATAGATATTCATACAGTGATACAAGACTTGATCTCATTGTGCTCCTTTGCACGTTTCGTCTGTGCCGCGGCTCTCAGGACGCGACCAAGGATCGGGGCACTGCGATCGACAAGTGGACCAATAAACGAATCAATGTCCCATGTCAAGAGGCTATCCGGAGTCATGGTGTTGATCGTCCATGCGAGCGCACCCTTAATCTCATCCATCTCTCTCGCGATTTTGTCCGAAACGAGCTCCAGAGCGTGTGGTTCCATCCAGGAGAGAAAGGTGGCACGACCTCGTTTATCTCCGAAAACGCGGTCTAACAATTTGGTCAACTTGCCAGATGGATTGGCGAAGAAGCGGTCCCAACATATCATGAAGAACGAAGTCGAGGAGCGATATGCGGCCGTCTCGAAGGATTTTCAAGGATTTTCGAAGGCGTTCATCACGACTGTATTGCGTATTGTCCACAGTCTCATTGTCGGAGTCCATGATACCTCGGATGTTCTGTGTGAGGGGTAACTTGGGGATGAAGGAAGTACGTCGAGTGGTTATTGAGGTTTACAAGGTGACTTATCCGACGAGATAACTAGTTATCCTACGGGCCGGGCTGTCTTACCAAGACGAAAGGTCCAAAAAGAGACCTGGCAGTCACGTTACCCTGCGGATCCGCTCACCCCCCTTGCGCCACTCCCAATTTTACCAGTCCGTCTATCGACGGCTTGCCTCATAGACGGATTGGTCACCAGTCTAAGCTTGACTAGCTTTTGACTAGCTTGGATCTTCGCACGGAATCCTCCTTTTGTAGACAATTAGCTCCTATTATTACTACTATGCCAACTTCGTTCAGTCTCTTCACAAAGGACATCCGCTCCTCCGATTCCTCTGCTGCTGTTATGGGGGGTGACAACGCGACGGGTAGTTTGCAAAACAAGGTAATAGTACGTACGCGGGGGTGGCACGAGTGAACGTAAATCAGACTGCCAGTGTCTGTGTAGGCAGCCCTAGAAGAGTCGGGACGAAGGCACTTCCTCACCAGACCCCAAGTGCCCGTGAACATCTCAGACATTAATTTTGGAGAACGTCGAGTGTAATGATTCAAATGGTGAGTTTAAACTTCAGATTTCCTTGAAGTTTTTATAATACCACTGGCGTTCTAATTGATTGAGAATGTTTAGAGCGCTCAACCATGGGCGACTTCAACGAACTCGTTCTCATCCATCGGCAACGACTCTCTAGCTTGCGGATAATCCAGGGCGATCTTCTACATAAGAAGGAAGAGCTACAGCGACAACTTGAAGAGGTCCAAAAGGAAATCGCCGAAACCGAGCGCGCTGCTGCGGCGGAGCAGTGCGACATCAACGAATGGGAAAACACGCTCCTACCAATCATCGCCTTCCCAGCAGAAATACTCTCCTCGATTTTCCTCTATGTCGTCGGTTTCGTCCCAGGAGACATGGAGGAACCTCCTTCTCCAATGTCACTGACACTGTCGTCAGTCTGCCGTAGATGGAGGATCATCTTACTTGGGGACCCAAAATTATGAACACACATAAATATCGCGCACTCCGACTGCTATAACCTCGAGCAGCATCTTTCGCGATCAGCTGGCCTGCCACTTGACATCAGCTTCTTTGGGAAATGGGTTACCCCCCTTCAGAAGACTTGTTCACAATCTCTATTGCGAGCGCTCGGGCAAAACGCTCACAGATGGCGAAGGCTGCAGATGGATGTAACGTATGCCTCAAGTGGTTTCCTCCCCTTCTTATCTCAGAAACGGGCGCAATCACTCATTTATATCCACCTTACGAACAAGCATTTTCCGCTTACCCTCAGTTATCCATCCTTTTCCCATCATCAAAATAATCTCCACACTCTCATCCTCGTTCGAGTACCGATGTTGAGGACCGTTGTTGCTCCTAAATTGCGGCATTTCACCTACATTAGTTGGTGGGATGATGGCCTCGCATTATCGGTGTCGTCAAACTGCCTATGGCGCGTATTATCGTCATCGACGAACCTACAGACACTCCATCTCAGTGTCGACGCAGTCCTTTTTGAAGGACCGATCAAAACTATACTTCTTCCCCAGTTACAGCGTTTCACCATCTCTTTCTTCATCGAGGACCCGGAAGTTCGTCAACTGTCCTATCTGCTCGACACGATATCTACTCCAGCGTTGCAGGCGATCGAGTTGACAGCAGACGACCGGGAAGTTAACCCTGTATCAAGCGCTATGTGGCAACTGGCCCTAAGCATGAACCCGAGGTATCCGACCGTCACCAATCTGGTTCTGCACAACGTTCTCCACTGCTCGTCGGACCTCGAGTTCTTCGTGGAGGCATTCCCAAACATCAAGGTCCTCACCTTAGACCCATGCGGAATCGCCCACTGTAACGCCTTTGTCAAAGAAGCACTTGTTATTATCCTTCTCATCCTGGTGCCAATCTGGGAGAAGCTGGAAGCCACTCAAGTGCGTAGCACAACCTACGACGTCGAAGAGTCGCACTGGAGGGACGCGCACAAATGGCTCAAATTTCGAAAAGCACTGCGCCTCCCTTCATCCAGGCTGGAACTGGTTGTACCGACGAGAAGGATGCAAGGATTGCGCCCTAATAGATTTTATGCCGAATGGGAATCGGTTGTTAGGTATAATGTAAGGCTTAAGAAGGTGAAGGACGTGCTCAGGGTACATAAATCGCGTATCTAGTAGACATCATGATATGCACAGTAGTTCTCTCCCAGGCACTCGCAAACGCATTGTCTCCTGTTTCGTCAACCTAAGCACCACTTCCGTCAAAGTGATCAAACCGTCATAAATGTCAACGAACTCGTGAAAGCCCGACTACTGCTCACAGTAATAGCCCGAGGGACTCCTAGTTCACATTTTCCGGGTCAAACATGCAGTGTCAAGCACGATATTGAGATTGAAATTGAAATGAGGAACTGGACAATTCTTGCGAATGTTGGTTTTCGTCCGTGCGGAAATGGCTGCACGAAGCAAACTCTACAATTGAGAACCACGCATCGCCATCAAACCGAAGAACTCCTCTCCCAGAAGAGCCCGTACCTCACTGGCTGTCCAACCCTAAAGACTAACTACATAGACTACACGTTCCCTCCAACTATCATATATAGCACGGTGGGCAGTCATGACTGTTCACCGGTACGCTTTCGACACATTCGCCGAGCGAGTCACGCCTGACCAGCTTTCCCATCTCCTGTAATCCAAAACACCGGCATCAACACGATCAGCACTCCAGTTCATACTTTCCATCAACGTACGTCGTAGGTGCATTCATAGCCTGTCGGGAGCCCAGCTCTCTCTTCATACCTGCCAATCACGTCCGTGAGCTCAGGGGTTCCGACGACACCAGGGGATGATAAACGAAAGAAAAGACAAACACTCACGCGCAGACCGTTTCTGGTTTTCCGGTAGGACCCTCTGCGTCTGCGCGATAACATTGGCCGTAGAGTTGGAGGACTTCGTATTGGTGGATGCACGCCGCACAGGTGACGGCTGTGGGCGTGGCGAACACGGTGGCAGAGCTTGCAAAGATGAGGAAGGAGAGATAGCTGAGGAGATGCATTTGGGGGCGAGCGCACTGACCTTTGACAGCGTAAAGGACCGCCGCGCCTTTATACGTGTCGAGGATGCCTGCACGAACTTGGACTTGGACTCGAGGATGATCGATACTCTGTATGAGGCAGACGGAAGACTTGGGGTGGGGGAAAGTGAGAGAATCAACCGCATCCATATGGGTCAGTCCTTCTGGATGACCGCGCGCGTTGATGTAGGAGGAGGGGCAGATGTGGATCAGTCCTCGAAGACGCGTCGCCACTTCTCTCTAAGTGGTATTCAGAAGCATCTTTTTCTCCACCGAGTAACTGATCAGCTGAGCTTACGCATCGTTCTCTTAAGGATTTAACGAAAGATCGAATGCCATCCCTTCTTTGGGGAAGAAGTGTGCTGCACGAGTGCGAGTATTGAGCATTCCCGCTCTAACAGCGACTCCTCTGTGGTGTTGCTCGACTCCTCGGAGATAAGTCAGGGCAAGTGGAAGCCCGTAACGAATCAATTGAGCTTCCAATCTTCCGGATCTGAGGGAGAGAACTGGGGTATCTAGTACGGATATCTGTGTGCGGGGCAACCCTGAGACTTAGAGCTTCAAAACCCCTCTCCATACACAGGAAGGGTCAACATGAATCGCGTATCTTCTCGGCCTAAGTAGAATCGGCGAGGCAGGATCAAGGGCCAATGGGAACGCTAATCCACGATGGTATTGGACCCATTTGGTGCAATGATATTTCGAGACACGTCCAGACTGTACCGCGTTTCGCTGACAGGCTTTACATAAAGATGACCAGAGTATGTGTGCTAGCAATAAGTAGTTCAGAGCTTGACGGATTTGTGTATCGTCACCAAGGGGCATCCAGAACTCTAATTCATGAGATCAACCACAGAAGTTGACGAGACGAGACCCCGAGGACCAGACCCACCACAACTACCACGTGACACTCCAAATATGGTTTAATCAGAGCGAACGTACAGTACGAGATTATAGAGTATGAGTAGGAGGAATCTACAGGTATAGGATTAGAGGATTGATTGTGAATAAATCTACAGTTTGGATTAGTGGACTAGTAGGAGAGTATGAAAAAAATATGCAGTATGAAAGATACGAGATTAGAGTGTGGTGTAGACAAAAGATATGGAGGAGAATACTCAGGTTTTCAGGTCGTCTTCGCGCGTTTCGAAAGCAACGCAGAGGTAGAAGATGAATCACGACTCCGTTTGGATGACGAGTGTGTTGCGGAGTCGATCGGCATGAAAGGGAGAGAAACTCTGGAGCGGAAATACCATGGAAATCCAAGGAAAAAGGTAATCTTGAACTGCATTCAGGAGAATGTAGATCCGAGTTGACGGACACGACCTTCAACGACGAGGGCTGACTGGGAGGTTCATAGGTGCCAAAGGAATCACCCAGCATCGGAACAGCGAAATCTGCTGGATCGGCATTGTAGCATGGTAGGGTCATCCGTCTCTGACCCGGGGCTCGTTGCGGCGAACTGGCTGATTATTCACTCCTCCGCCTCTGCAGGGAGGGCGCGTCTGTTTACTCGTGTGGACGTGTGTCTTACATAACGACTAAAAACTCTGTAGACAACAGTAGACTCATTCGCAGAATAGCACACAATGGGGAGCTCTGAGCTTGCCGGAAAGTCGCGGGATCCAATCAAAACATCACGAAGACAAAGATGGAGACCAACTTCGACAACTTTTGAGCAGTGGTTCAGAAGTTGCAGCCGGTCTCTACAAGAAAATGACTATTGGGCCCGAAATGAGACCCCGAAAGTACCAATGGGTTGTACCGGGGGGGAGTTGATCTCACGAATTAGAGTTCTGGATGCCCCTTGATCGTCACGGTCCTTGAGAGAAGACTCGCAAGTTGTTTTTCCCACACCTATACATGTTTGCAACATTCACCACCCGCGCAGTTGCTCACACCTTTCTGCCCGCACACAGGACATGTCCACCGCGTTCGCTCACCGCCATTTTATCCTCAACCTCAACGCGGGCGTTCAGGTCGAGTGCAGCGCGTCATGACTTTCATTTTGATACCCACCGCTTCGTGGAGCGCCTGGAGCGCGAAGGATTGAACCGACAGCAAGCCGAGGGCATCATGTCTGCCATGGCGGAGGTCATTGACGAGAGTATTCGGAATATGACGTCCAATATGGTGACCAAGGCTGACCAGGAAAAGGTTCGTGTTCGAACCGCGCGTTTGTTGGACTCGGAGTGGATTGACTTGGTTCGGAACGTAACAGCATCAGTATACCCAACAGGTCGACTTTGCGCAACTGAAATCGGAGCTGCAGTTGATGGAGAAGAACGACTTGGCGATGATCAAGGCGGAGAACGATCGGTTGCAGACAGACATGGAGAAGCTGAAGCAACGACTGAGGGAAGAGATCACTCGGACGCAGGCGGGGGTGCGGCTGGACCTGAACCTCGAGAAAGGGCGGATGAGAGAAGAGAGCAGCGGACAGGAGTTGAAGATCAAGGAGGTCGACACGCGGATCGAGCAAGAGATTGCGAACCTGCGGACGGCGATTCAGGCATCCAAGGTCAGTTCATTCTCTTTCTGGGTGGGTGTATGCGCTGAGGCTGAGGTGCGCGGGACAGGCTACTACCCTGCAATACCTGGTCGGATTTGGTATGTCGATCGGTTTGCGTGGTTATTGGGCGGTGCTAACTAGGGAACATGCAGTGACGGGATGCTCTGCGCTACTGATGGCGTATCTGAGATTTAGAGTCTAATTTGCTTTTCCGCATCGCGGTGATTGTGTTTCTTTGGAGGTGTATTGGTACAACAACGACAATCGGTCATCTAGGGTATGAATTGATATAATTACACTGAACATCAATCATCAGTCGTCCAGTGGGGGCATTGGATCACTTTCGATATGTTCACCGAGAGCGACTCTTTTGAAGGACGAGTAGGCTCTATCGAGGTCATCGTTTACGATGACGTAGTCGCATACGCCCGGTTGGTGTGCATATTGTATCTCTGAGAGAGCGATGAAGAGGCGTCTCTGGATGGCATCCTCTTGATCTGTACCACGGCCACGCAAACGGCGGCGAAGGGTGGGCATGTCTGGTGGGGCGATGAAGATATAGACAGGATTTAGATCTGTCTGTTTGATCTGTTTCACGCCCTGTCACATGATGGGTCTGAGAGACTATGACGGGTACGGTATGCGTTCCTGTCTCACCTGGGAGTCAATGTCCAGGACACATCGGCGGCCTGAGTCTCGTACAGCCTTTACTGCTTTGATCGAAGTGCCGTAAAAGTTTTTTGAGAACTGGGCATGCTCTATGAAGGCGTGTTGGGAAAGGAGAGATTTGAACTTTTCTGTGGCAACGAAGTGATATTCTTTGCCATCAGTCTCCCCTGGCCGTGGTGGGCGCGTGGTGTCTGTGTGAACTGATGAGATCAATACAGGTTCAATGGATGGTGGTCGTACGAGATACACTGAATGCGAACTTGTCTGGATAGTCGGTAAACAGTTTGTTGAGCAGAGTACCCTTTCCTACGCCCGATGGACCGAAAACGACGAGCGGACGAGCGAACGACATGAAGAAATGAAATCAAAGAAATGTGTGACACATAGTGTGACAGGTGTGACAGATTCGATTGTTTCCATTCTTCCTTTCCACGTGACGGGTGGAAGAGTCTCCTCGTCGTCCATTGGGTTTTCCGTTGGTTTCCTTGTTTTCTTCGCCTTCGTTTATTTCCTAGTCCAAAGTCGTAATGGGTGCTGCTTGCTGTCGACCAACAGTAAGTCAGCCCAGAGTATCGCTAAACCCACTTTATTCACTATTTCACAGCCCGTCGACTTTGAAGGAGACATCAATCTCTTCCACTTTGTCCTCTTGCGATGTGTCGGTAAAGGTGCTTTCGGAAAGGTGCAGTCATATCATCCAGAGTCGACCCTGCAAGTTCATCTCTCCGCTAGGTCCGAATGGTGCAGCACAAGCAGACCCGCGAGCTCTACGCTCTCAAATACATAAACAAGGCAAAGTGTGTCAAGATGAAAGCAGTCGCAAACATCGTACAAGAGCGTCGTCTCCTCGAGGAGGTCCGTTTCCTCCGTATTGTTGCTCCCAATTCGTGTATTCATACGCACTTCCCAGATCGATCATCCATTCGTTGTCAACCTGCGATATGCTTTCCAGGACGACGAAAACTGCTTCTTCGTATTGGATCTCATGCTTGGTGGTGATCTTCGATGTCTGTATACCCCTTCATGCATTTCCTACGTGTATTCATTTGTTTCCCTCTAGTCCACCTCGAGCGACTAGGTTCACTCTCAGAAGAAACTGTCCGTTTCTATGTTGCACAAATATCCTCTGCGCTCGCTTTCCTTCACGAGAATCACATAATGCACCGGTTCGTCTCATGCTTCTATTTACTTCCTGTCACTCTCATTCCCATTCAGTGATCTTAAACCCGATAATATACTCCTCGACGAACGTGGTCATGCACATCTTACCGATTTTAACATCGCCGTCCACTATTCCGAACGGCGCTTACTTACAGGCGTTGCTGGAAGTATGGCCTACATGGCTCCCGAGATCCTCACAAAACGTGGATACACTTACACCATAGACTGGTGGTCGCTCGGCGTCTGTGCCTACGAGCTCCTCTTTGGCCGCAGGCCGTTCAGAGGTAAAACCAACAGTGACTTGACTCACAGTATATCAAAGGATGCTCTAAGGTTCCCCGAGGATGCTGACAAGAAGGTCAGCAGAGCATCGCTCCAAGTGCTCAAGGGCGTGAGTTCGCTTATCCCTTTCTCTCCCACACTCGCTTAGCACATAACAGTTCTTGGAAAGAGACCCCTCCAAACGTCTAGCATGTAAATCGGGAGACGGCTTCGATGAGATCCGTAGACATCCCTGGTTCCAGCCAATCGACTGGCAGGCTCTCGAAGGCAAGGAATTGCTGCCCCCATTTACACCTGACGTGCGTTTGCTTCTACCCATGGGAAAACTCTCACCCTATCTCCTCCTGTCTCACTTTACTCATTATTGTAATCATTTTTGCAGTCCAAGAAAGCTAACTTTGATGCCTCGCACGAACTCGAGGAACTGTTGCTTGAAGATAATCCCCTCAAGGCCAAGCGCCGGAAGGAACGGGATGTTAACTCGTTGAGCGCCGAGATGCGACAAATGGAGGAGCAGTACGTCATCCATCAGTTGCACACAGCTTTCGCCTCTCATCGTTGTTTCATCTAGATTTACTTCATACGACTTCAAGAAGATGCAGCGTCGATCATACTATCCCCACAACCAACAAATCGTGTCGTCCATCACAGCGACCACATCAACTGGTGGCTTAGGATCCTCAAGACCGGTCACGCCCACGGCCCACGATCAACACGGTCCCAGTATTGTCAACTACAGTTCCTATGAGGGTGACAACAATCATATCCCCCTCGAGAACACCAAGTTGTCGGAGAAATCTTACTCATGATCCGCGCCACTTCCCTCATGTGTTTACTGACGACCTTGGACCCTCCCTCTCAGTCCGTGGATGTTAACGGCCGAAACGATCTGTATCCCTTCCATCTATTGCATCTTCACAATGACATCTTCACTGTCACATTAGTAGCCCCATAATTTAATGGGCCCTGCCACTCCTTTCCGTTACCACCTTCTTCCTCCGTTTGCTTGCAGCGTTTGGATATCAGCTCCGAGCACATGTTACCCCTTCCCTTAAACTATGCCACGTCTCTCATTACGACTTTTTGTGAAATATCTCTTGGATACCACGGCACAACCCTGCTGTCTTTTTTTTTTTTTTTGCTTGTTACCCCCCTTCCCTCCCTTTATAATTGCTTTGTGCTATAGTGGTTCCTTTTTTTTTCATGGACGCCAGACGACTCCTTTGACTTCGTCTATCGCCCCCTCACATTAATCCCGGTTTATCTATATCAGGGCTCCCGACTTATTTCGTTGACTAGCTGGAATAACTTATGCATACGAAACCGTGTGCACGTTGATGGAACTTTTGGGGGTGGATATCGATAGTCATTCCGGCCTTGCTCGAAGGAATAATCGATGACAGTACTACCTTCTAACTAAGAAGGAAATGCAGTCTAGACAGACCCAGGAGTCGGGATGAAGACAGTCACAAGGAGATGCACTCGTGTCGAACCTCGAACCTCCCGGAAAATATACTTGTATTCGGATGCACCCACCATGACCGCCGTCATATATCATACTCGAGCGTATGCGGCGTATACACATCGTTCCGAGCCGTCGATGGCGAGAATTTGTCAGAGAGACTACGCCTTTGATGTACTTGCTCATGCGGCCGTACACTTGGATCGAAGCAGGCGCAAGGGCGATGATATCACTTGGAGTTGGTCTGTTTGTTTGGGAGATGCGATAGGGTATGACGATGGCAAGTGTGTTGTCAGTACGCGTCGAACGTCGCGCGCTGTCGCCCGTCACGATGATAGTATTGGCGGGGTCGTATCCGTTACTGAGCACGGGTACGTGTTCTCAGGAACCGTCGCGAGACTATAAAAAGGTACGACGAGGATATATTGCCGAGGATCCCCGGGATTGGAAAGCGACTGCTCGGAGCATCGATGCAAAAGTAGCGGACGAAGGGACTCTTCGGTGGGGCTGTCGACGAGGTTTGGCGCGCCGCCGTGAACCTGGAAAATGAGATTGGGTGTCTGCGGGAGTTGGTGTGACGGTGAACCACGTTCGGCGGTCTTGGGGGCGCATCCTCCGAAAATGTCGCTGTAAGAATGGCACAGAGAAAGGGGGGGGGGGATCTCAATGCGGGGGGGTAGAAATACTCTTGCTGGTGGGAGGGGACGAGTGGTCGTCGAAAGAGAAGGCTTGCCCAGGTAGATGTTTAAATTGGGAAAACATGATGCGGGTCTCAGTGACTGCTTGACGCTGTGCATCCTAGCTGGATCGTATCAAACAGTGGTGTATAGACGGTGCGTACCGATGTCACGGGCCCGAAGAGGGGTCAAATAGAGTCATTGAAGGTACGGACCGTCACGATTCATCATGAGCGATGTCGGTCATGGGCAGTCCAGGATCATCTGGTCGACGCCAGAATCTGTCACAGTGCGCGTCATCGCGGGTTTGCCAGCGCCGTCTTGGTTGCGTTTAAAGGAACGCTCAGACCCTAGCTATATCGTTTGGGTCAAGGGCTCGCTCGTAGGTTCTGCCGATTATAACTTACTTCAGCTGTGTGGATGAACATGCGAGTCGGCCTGGACCTGATCAGACATGCCAGTCTGTCAGGGCGTCGACCAGTCTATCTATGTATAAGGAAGATCTGACTCACCCAGGAGTACTCACAAATTGGCATTGCTTGACGTCTGCAGTAATCAATCCGAGTCATCCGAGGACTCGTTTGCGACAGGTGGACAGTGCACAATCCCAGGATCGCCTGGCCACATCATTTGTTCAGCATATAAATTTCTCCGATGACAAGTTTAGAAACCAGGAAAGTCAAACAAACCCGCTCTTCGACTTTGGAATATGAACCTTGCCGACAACGGAAAGCGAATCTTTGAAGCGGAAGCTGATTTTGCAGAAGTACTACATCTGCAAACCTAGCCGATTTTTTGGCAGCCCTAGGAACCTCGTTTTGGATGAGAAGGCTTGCTTAAGTCGCTGTGTCGATGTAAGTAGTAGCGTTGGCGAGGTTATGGCTAGTGGCGGCCTAACGTTAAGTAATGGCGCGGTCACTGTTTAAGCGACATAATGTGTTTCTTCCCGAGCGAGAAACCAGCTCGCTACCCGCTGTTGTCAGTCACAAGGACGTTTCGTTTCCAAGACAGAGGAACAACAAAGACTGCAGTGCGCCAGACTTCGGGGAAGATATCTCAAGAAATGAACAAGGTGCATGATTGATGTCAGGTATGAACGACTCGGATATGATGTCCACGGAGATATGCTCTGGAATACACCATGACTGAGTACCGATTTTCCAGAACCCGATCCAGCACCTCTCCCAGGTTCTCTCTCTCAGTCCCCCATACACACGCGACCAACACGCAACGGTGAGTGGATTGTATTTGAGGAGATCGTCGATGCTCAATGTTCGTAGGTCTGACGCTACTTACTTCAGGTCGTCATCTTGCTTCTCAAAAGAACACTGTTTCCCCATTCCATCCATTTCATTGAAATTCGCCTCTTCCCGCTCGTCCAGCCCACTGCCATGTCCAATATCAACGAGGAAATTTCCCGCCAGCGTGCTGAGTTGGCACTTCTCCCCCAAGGTCACCCTGACCTGCCCAGGTCACTAGAGAGCATCACTCTTGCCCTCCGGACTCGGTTCGAGCAGCTGGGGGGGATGTCTGACCTCGATGAGGGCATCGCCCTCCACCGCGATGCATTGGCACTTTGTCCAGCAGGTCATCTGCTCCGCTCCATGTCATTAAACAACCTCGCAATTGCGCTCCAGGCTCGGTTCAAGCACCTGGGGGGGATGTCCGACCTCGATGAGGCCATTGCCCTCCATCGCAATGCATTGGAACTTTGTCTGGACGGACACCCCAGCCGATCGGGAACATCAAACAATCTCGCAAGTGCCCTCTATACTCGGTTCGAGCAGCTGAGGGTTTTGTCTGACCTCGATGAGGCGATCACCCTCTACCGCAATGCATTGGCACTTCGTCCAGAAGGAAATCCCAACCGTTCGCAGTCATTAAGCAACCTCGCAAGTGCACTTCAGACTCGGTTCAAGCAACTGGAAGGGTTGTCTGACCTCGACGAGGCGATTTCCCTCTACCGCAATGCATTGAAACTTCTTCCAGACGGACATCCCGACCGATCTTCATCAGTGTGCGGTCTTGCATCTCCGAGGAGAATAGGGAAGTAGCATTCAAGCTTTATTCCACACTCTCGGATGTGTTGCAATCGGTAACCTCGGCCGACCTGACTGCTGCCCGAGCCTGGGTTCGGGCGGCTGAAGAAATTGGACACCGTACGATGCTCTCCGCCTATCAAACAACTCTCCGCCTCCTCTCCACTCACCTCGCCGCTCTTCCGTGTTTACCTGAGAACATTACTGTTCTAAAGGACCGCATGTCTTCCCTCGCGATGGACGCATTTTCCGCTTCTGTTCGTCATGGCACCCTTACTGGTGCAGTCGAGCTCCTCGAACAGGGCCGCGGGGTCTTTTGGAGTCAGCTAACTCGCCTCCGTTCCCCTGTTGACGAGGTCATTTTTTCTGGGGACAGGGGAAAGGAGTTGGTAGAAAGCTTCTTGTCAGTTTCTCGTGCACTTCGTAACATTGCCAGTGATTCAAACTCTCAACACAATCGAGCATGGCACCTTACCAATAAATTGCGAGAAATTGTGGACGACATTCGCCGGCTACGTGGCCATTCACGTTTCCTCCTCTCTCCACACTTCTCGGCCCTTCAACGGGCAGCGAGCGAGGGACCTGTCATCATCGTCAACGCCAGCCAGTACAGCTGTGACGGACTCGTCGTTTTTCACGATAGAGACCCCATCCACATTCCTCTTCAAATCGAGAAGGCACGCGTCAAGGATTTGTCGGTGGACCTTGGCGACATCACGAGGACGGGCCAGAACCGAGACGTGCAAACACAGCTTGTCGTGCTTTTGCGCGAGCTCTGGGATCACGTTTTTTCCCCTATCGTTCAAGTCCTCGAGGAATTCTGTCCTCATCAGTCAAGGATTTGGTGGTTGCCCACCGCCGAGTTTTCCCTTCTCCCTCTTCACGCCGCCGGGGAATACAGGTCGAACAAACCGAACTTCTCCAATCTCTACATCTCCTCTTACACCCCAACCCTGACTGCTCTTATTCGCTCTCGACGCCCATTTTGGATTCCACCACGCAAAAGCCATGTTTCGTTGCAGTGGGGAATGGAGACACTCCCGGCGGAGAGGCTATGCTTGAACACGTCCATGCTGAGCTGGTCGGCATCAGGCAGTCTGTTGACACCCATGCGACATTCACTTGCATCGAAGGCCAGGATGCCCAAGTCGCCAGGATTGGCCAAGAACTCCAACAGTGTGAATTCGTTCACTTTGTTTACCATGGGATCCCTCATCCTGAACAGCCTTTCGAGTCCGGCTTCGCACTCGGGGACGGGCTATTGAAGATCCAAGATATCATCCAATACGACCTGCATCACTCCCGACTCGCCACTCTGTCCGCTTGCCATTCCACTGTCGGATACAGGGACAGTCCGGACGAAGCTATCCACCTAGCCGCGGCGATGCAGTTCATCGGTTTTCGTTCTGGCGTCGGGACGATGTGGGCAGTAGGCGATGCTGAAGCGAAGAATGTTATGATGGAATTGTATCGGAACATGGTGGCCAAGTCTCATGATGGTCTAGATCATACCCATGCTGCGTTCGCGTTGCACAAGGCACTGAGGACCGTGAAGCAGTTGCTTGATCAGCGGATCTTGTTCATACACATCGGCGCGTAGTCTTGTGGCTCTCGTTCAAGTTTGGTGATTGTATTACTCCCTACTATGTACTACCAGGTGGTGTATCGGCTATCTATGATCGAGCATTTTACTATGCGACAATTTTATTCCTCGAACTTTTCGAATGTATACCGGCGAAATTCTGGCACAGGCTTTTAGTCAAACTACATATGACATACACGCACCATGTGGTGATTCCACTTTCAACTCAAAATCCTTTGCGCGGTCGCCAACTCGTCGCCATCATCCGGCGTTTCGAGTGGTGAGGACGATAAGTTGATATTGCTTTCCTGTCTCTAGATCCCCACTGACAAAAGCCGTTGGCACAGCTTTGAAGTATGCTCGTGGAAGGTGGTCCTACATCTGCCAGTGTAAGCAAGAACGCAAGCGGTCCGCTTGTTAGTCGTCCTGGGAGAAGGTAGCACTGTCGATCGTTACTAGAGCGGACGGAATGAGTCGATGCGATGCTCACCACAGCAATTGTATCCTCCTCGCCATCCTCCTCGAGAGGGTCCCAAGGCGTCACGGTAGGCGCATTACACCAGCTACATCGTGGTTTAGTCTATAAACCGAGATCCGAGCAAGAGAGAAGATTGCATTGGCAGATCGTCACCCTCGGGAGGCAAGTTCCCGTAGTCTCGGCGGATGTGCCCGTCAAGCCTCCATGCTCGGCGCTTCAGTGTCTGGAGAGGAGTGAAGGCAAAATCGCTGCCTTGGCCATACGCTTGGCGAGAGAAATCCGAGAGCGATACAAAACGAGCTTCGCACTCGTTTTATTATCCTAGAATTTCCCCTTCATATTGAAGGCTGCACGCCCCGTTGCTGTCACGGGTCAGGTCACCAGGTGAGCTCAGAGGGCATACCTCACATCAGCGAGTCCTCGCGTTACTTCAAGTTGGCCACGCTTGCCGGCACTTTGTCATTTTTATTGAGTACGCTCGCTCCCAAATATGCCAAGTGTTCCTCAAGTAATCAAGTATCGAAGTGGTTACATGAGTACGTAGGAGCCTCTGAATCTGGCCGACGGCGATAGCCATTTACTACAGGTCACCGCCGCAGAACGAATCTAGCGATTCTCGTCGCCGTATCCCAAATCTCCTCCGGAAAGACGCCCCCCATTGCCCACCATCCATGCGGAACCTCGTCATACTCGAAGAGTTCCACCGGGCGCCCTAATCCTCTGAGGCGCCGTTCGATCTCGCGAGACGCATCGATCAACTGATTCGCGGTGCCATCCAAAATCAACGTCCTGGGCCACGACTCCGTGAACGGGATAAAGGATCCTGATATGAGCGGGTCTGTGGCTGCGAACCCCGAGTCCCCGACGTACGCGATCGACGCTGTCTGCACGATATGAAGGGAGAGGATATCGGCATTGGCTTGGGCTTTGGCATGTTCGCTCAGGCTGTCGTATACTTGGATGGAGGCAGGGGAGACAGCGACGATGCTGTCGGGTGGGGGCCTGTTAGATTTGGAGGCAAGGTAGGGCAGTACGACCGCTTCAAGTTTTTTTTTCAAAAGTCGATACGAGGTCAGGAAGATGAGGTCAGCTAGATCTAGGGCTTGAAACGCGTGTGCTCCAGGCCGCACTTAC
Organism: Chalciporus piperatus; assembly: GCA_038093975.1. NCBI lineage: Eukaryota > Fungi > Basidiomycota > Agaricomycetes > Boletales > Boletaceae > Chalciporus > Chalciporus piperatus. The sequence continues at coordinate 159,924 of JBBPTG010000026.1, forward strand.
CATGGTTACCCCCAGCGCTGTCGCCAGAGATGGTGATGTTTCCCGGGTCGTATCCTCTGCCAAGGATGTGGTCGTAGGCGGAAACAAGGTCCTGCAAGGCAGCCGGGAACGCGTTTTCGGGGACTGTAGCGAGCCGATAGCATGGTGCGACGATGAGACACCTACTGGCGTTGCACGACTGCGAGGCAAGGGCACGGAGAAGTTCGGCGAAGAAATTGACGAACATTGGTGCGGTGGGGTGACCGCCGATGTTTCCTCCGCCATGGATGTGGAAGATCACCTTGACATCTCCGGGGCTCGGGACCGTCTCTGAATCATCCCCGCTGCGAAGCGCGTAGAAGAAGATAGGGACGCGCTCAGGAGTCTTCAGTATGTTGCTGGGAAGAAAAGGGTGTGGGTTGGGCGACGGAGGGGCGATCTCAACGAGGACCGTGATGTCTTCCGGGATGCCCACTGTCGGGAGACGAGCGCGGTCCTCAAAGGACATCGCGACTCCGAACTTGGGCGGGTTGTTGGCGAACCTGGCACGTAGTTTTGGGATCGCTTCTTTTTGTTGTTCGGTGAGTGGCATGGTGGTAGGACGACTCTGGGGGTTGGATTAGATGCGAATAGAGTTTACCGTTGGCTTTTTGGAGTTTTAAGTCATTGCTATAACGGCATTCCGGTCGCGTAAGATCGGTAATTGACAAATCCCTATTGGTATTTCCCCCGGAAAAAAAAGGGTGTACTACATCCTGAGTGTCCAGACTCAAGCCTGAGACTGACGGTCATTCGAGCATTGTTCCAAGGAAAGGGAATGTCTGAACCCACTGGTGTCTGGTCGTTGGTGAATAGACTGGTCACCAGCCTTCTAGTTGGTGAGGAGAGAAAGAAGAAACACTACCTTCCTTATCGGGCAAACGTATGTGGATGGTGCCACCGCGCAGTTACACTTTGTCAATGACTCTCAGAGCCGCCGGGATTTCCAAGACTTTTCCTCGTCGTCTACTACGCCACCTCGGAGCTGACCACCTCATTGCATCTTCACCGAATCGTCTACGTCTGTTTCACTCCTCTCAGAGAATGTCCGAGTCCAAGTCCAAGTCCGATTCTGAATGGCGTGCGATCCTCTCGCGGGAGCAGGTATGTAGACATACGACGATCCCTGTCGGGGATTCATATCGGGTGGGTGTTGAATTGCTCCTTCATTGACAGTTCAAAATTCTGCGCGAGAAAGGGACAGAGAGGCCTCACCAGGGTAAATATGACAAGCATACTGGCAAGGGCGTCTACAACTGCGCCGGGTGTGATACGCCGCTCTACGTGAGCGATACCAAGTTCGAGAGCGGGTGTGGATGGCCTGCGTTCTTTGATGGTAATACTTGCCGTCCATGTGTCGTGGTCGTTTGGCTAATCATATATTGTACAGTCGACTCCCTCATAACCCATACCTGTCGGGATAGCCTCAAAGGTATGGGTTACTAGGGAGTATGGGTTGTGCAAACGACCCCTATCCACCGCTTCGAACTCGTAAATTTTTCTCCCTTTCATATTAAGCTTCATAGTATTGATATAGTAGGTTTATGAAGCTAAGTAAAATAATCAGTAAATTTGGTATCCTGCATCTCGACCGCCCAAGTCTGCTATCCAAATGACCCCAACACAAGGTAATAACCTCTAGTTTGTGGGCGAACAAGTCGTCAAATGCCCCGACATATTTCCACAAAATTATTGCTGCCCACTTCGCGACGTGTGGGATCCGGTGTGGACACATCAATATCATCATCATCACCTCTATTCATCTCCCTCAACTTCTTTGCATCCATCACGGACTCGAAAATATCCTCGTCCGTCGCCCCAACCATGTTGTGTGTCTCGTCCGCTGGGTTCAGAAGTTCCGTGATGTTCATCGAAGCCAACGGGAAGAAAACATTTTCGTACAAAATAACAATAATTTCCTATTTTGGACAGCCTCGGCATTATCCACCCCTTACCATAACCCATACCTGCCCACAAAACCTATGGGGTATGGGGTATTGGATATGATCCCAAAATCCCTGCAAACCAACTCGGGAAATCCAAAAATGTATGGGTTACAAGGGAGTATGGGTTATACCTGGCATGGGTTATGAGGGAGTCGACTGTAGCCATTCCCGGTGCCGTCAGCCGACATGAGGACCGATCGCTTGGGATGTTGAGGACAGAAATTACCTGTACTGCGTGCGGTGGCCACCTGGGACACGTCTTCAAGGGGGAGGGACACAATTATACGCCTGGTACGTCATATCATGGTTATTCGGCTCAGTCACTGATACGGGCGATGGTAGCCGATGAACGCCATTGTGTCAATTCCATTTCGTTGAACTTCAAAGAGTGAATGCAATGAGAGCTCTTGTACGCAATCCAGCAAGTTGTCTTTGTACTTGCAATGAATGAATATGTCAGCGGACTGTCAGGGGCTAATTATTTGGTTGAGAGGACGACGGAGAGCACATCCAAAGAAAAGCAGTTTATTGGATAATACCGTGAAGAGAATTATGAGGTGTGTAAACGGGATGGGGGGTAGGTGTACAACTGTGAAATCACTGCAGATGACAGGAGGGTGGTTTCCGAAAAGGAGCGAGATGGTAGATGGGCTAATCGCAAGGGTTAAGAACGATGGCAAGAGAGGGATAAACTTTAGAGGCCCTCCATGCTCTTCATGAGTTCGTCCAGATCGGCTTGCGATGCCTTGTACTTGGCCAGCATTTCCTACAGATAAAATGAGATGGGGCAACACGGGGATAGAATCAAAAAAGATGTACCTCGTACTTTTGCTCCCATACGTCGCGTTCCTGCTCTGCGCGCTGGACCTGGCGCTCAAAGTGCTCAGCCTTGACGTCGACCTGACGCAGCCTGGCGACGCGATCAGCTACAGATCGGGCGCTGGAGGATGCCGACACGACGTACTTTTCTGTTGTCTCCTTGACGTTCTTCTCAGCTGCATCAAGCTCCTCCTCCAAGAGAACAATCTTTCTAGCGAGACTGTCGTTGGTCGTCTTGGAGTGTTCGCCGTCCGCCTGAGCCGTCTTGGCTTCGGCCAACTTGGTCTCGGTGGATTCGAGTTCGCCCTCGAGTCGTGCGATCTGGACGTTGAGCGACGTGACGGTCTGGTCTTTCTCCAAGAGTTGCTGTTCGTTTAGCTTGTTCTTGGCCTCTGCTGTTTCCGCACGAGTGATGGCGGCGTCTGCCTCGGCGCGGAGAGCGTTCAATTTCTGAGCATGGCTATCAGTACAAACACGACGTGAGTGTCAGGGAGTGTGATGGACCTCCTTGATCTTTTCCATTGTGTTATTTGGCTGAGGTTGAGATTGTTTTTGTGGAGGAGGAGGAGGAGAACGCGTTGTAGGGACTGAAACGAGGAAGATTATATAGAGCACCCGTGGGAAACGATGACCCTTGCCTTTTGTGATCATATCGGGTGATTCACTTGAGTAGTACTTGATCACTGGCAACCGAACTGAAAATCTGGAGAATTATTCGACGTTGATATCAGAGTGAGTCCGAATGAGCGCACCCGTCGCACAAGAGGGCGAGTAGATCGTGTTCTTGTTCCCGGGAGGGTTCGACGCTGACCCTTTTATACATTTCAGAATTACCCATCCTCGAGGCAGTGATCAAGTGAGCGATGCAGTCCCCTTTCTTGTTACCCGTATGGGATACAAACCCTTGACCTCCGCAGCATCCGCAATAGGCTCACTGCCCTCAAGAGAGATCGCGCCGAATTCATCAAACCATCAGAGGTAAATGCCATATACCAAGCAGTCGTGAAGCAAGGTTCGCCCCACCACCTCTCTTCTTCTTCCCCCCCGATACCAATCCCAAACCTTGTCGAACAGTCACCAAATTGAACGACGTTCGCGACGACAACACCACCTACAACAACCGTGTCGACACCACGCTCGCAGATGTCTTCAGTCTCTTGTCTCTCAGCTATCTTACCCTTGGCCGCACAAAGGAATGTCCCGCCGCGTATTCCCAATTAGCCTCCATGAGGGTTAGTATGCATCACCTCTCGTTCCGCTCGCATACCCTCGCCTCTTTTTCTCCCATCCTGTGGCCACCTTCCGACGAACGGGATTCAACAGGGGTTATCGCCGTTCACGTTCTCGATAACTACACGTCTTGCCTTAGTCCTAACCTTTTTTCGAGCAGACATGACGCTCTCGTTGTCATTGCCCCCAATATTGATCCATATATACACGTACTAACTCGATCCCCTTCAGCAAATTCTCAGCCATATGGAGGAATCAGGTATCTACAACGAATCCGATCTCGGCCCCTTCCAGCGCCGATTAGGAGAATTGCGCTCCATCGTCCAACACGATGCCGATAGCGGAAAGCATCCAGAAGCAATGACCAAACTGCTCGAGCGTCAGCTCAACGAATGTGGTGCGCATTCGCTTTTTTTTTTTTTTTTTTTTTTTTCATTTCCGATTTTCGAACAAGGTCGGTTCAGATCAAGGGTACTGATTCGTTTTCCGGGCTTCTTCTTCTTCTTTCTTAAAGATGCGATCGTGCGTTCACTACAAGACTCGTTGACTGAAATCTCTGTCGAGCTCATTCCTATCCACGAACGACTAGTCACTCTCCGACGACAACTAGTAGCCCTGGCTGCCAAGGAAGGATCACACAAGTCCGAGCTCAAGCCTCTGGCTGAAGAGCTTCGGAAGATCGACGCGTTGAGTGCCCCGTTCATTCTACCAGATGCCAAGGAACTAGTGACTGAAATTGACACGCTCGATTTATAATAGGAAACGCGTCGATGGCAAGTTTCTCGGGCCAGGAGGAATCGTACCTGCGTCTCAAGCTGTCTGCACGTCCCTCCTGGAGGAATGCTTTGACATCCTCCAACAAATCAAGGCCCAAGACGACTCCAAGAACGTGGCCAGTTCGCTGAAGCCAATACACGACCGGCTCAACGGGCTTCGCGCCGAGCTCGAGAACCTCGTTCTCACACATCGATGGAGTCTTCGCGAGACGGATCTCTACAACTATTCGCTGAGTCTGCAGGAGATCGACAAGATGAGGATCGATGGCAAGTTTGTCGATATGGAAGGGAACCGTCCGCCAGGACAATACGTGAGTCGTCTTTCGATCTGTCGATCTTTTCGGCGGTGATGAACGGCGCATTTTTTGGTTTGTAGGTCCTGCTTTACCTCTTGAGACGATGTTATGGCCTCATCTACCGGTTGCTCTCCTCAAGCGAGCCTGTATCAGAGGAACTCATGCCTGTCGTACGTGTCCCCCTTCCTTCCTTCCTTCCTCCTCCTATATATATATATATATATACCTAACCACACGACCGACACAAAGGCGAACAAGCTCTCTACGGTCAAGAAGTGCCTGAACGAAGTATACAAGTACGGAGGACCGTTTAGTCCCCGAGACCTCTACCCCGTGCGTTCCGTTTTCTGGACGTCGCCGAACAAAACGCGCGTGTGTTGCTGACGAAGTTTCGTCGCAAGTATCAATTAGCACTCCATCAGATCGATTCCATGCGCAAGGACGGCAAGTTTGTGGGCCACGATGGAAGCGTTCCGGAAGGTCAGGGAATCATCATGGCGCATCTCAACGAATGCCACGAGCTGCTTGAGATGGTGAGTTTTTTTTTTGGTGGGGCTCTCTTGTGTGTGTCGTGCTGCGATTGACCGTGGTATGTGCAGCTCAAGGAATCGATGGACGACGAAGAAGAAGACAACTACGACGAAGATGAGGAGGAGCAGTTGGGCGCGATGTCGGACTCGACTGATGACGAAGCTGATTGACCAACTTGTATTTCATGTTTAACAAACTTCATTTCTCCGGTGCAGCACGCACTATGTTTTTTCTTTCTTATGTTTTATAGTAACCATGCGTCGTGCTGCGAAATAATGATGGCATTCGCAAAGGTATAACAGGCATGAGGACCAAGGAATGTAATTTTATGTCAACCTGCCCCACACCAAAGCGGACGTGTCATCGAGATCTATGAGGTAAAGGAAGAAACGTGGTCCTCGACGACCTTCTTAATTTTAGCCTCCAACTCGGGGTTGACGTTGCCGGTCGAGATCTCCTCGAGGAGAGGAGCTTGTGCGCTTGCCAGATGCGAACGGAATTCAGCCTCCCATTGGGTGATCTTGTCAACCGGGATGGTATCAAGCTTTCCAAAGCATCAGTGGCTATATCTTCTCCGATAAGAAAACGATGACGTACCAGACCGTTGACACCAGCGTAGATGATAGGCACTTGAACCTCCATGGGAAGAGGTTGGTATTGGCCTTGCTCTAGACGTCGGGCGTTAGCACCTTTAGACCACAACCAGTGGCAAGTAGAACGCACTGAGGAGCTCAGTCAAACGAGCACCACGGCTCAGCAAGAAGCGCGTGGAAGCATCGAGATCAGAACCGAATTGGGCAAAGGCGGCGACTTCACGGTATTGAGCGAGGTAGAGCTTGAGCGAACCAGCAAACTTCTTCATGATCTTACTGGTGAATTGGAAATACGTGAGAAAACCAAAGGCTATGAGACACCACGACTTACGTCTGGGCAGCCGAGCCGACACGGGACACGGAGAGACCGACGTTGATGGCGGGACGGACACCACGGAAGAAGAGCTCAGCCTCCAAGAAGATTTGACCATCGGTAATGGAAATGACCTAAATGAGGAGATCAGATACCGGTTCATGGCATAGATAGAACACATACGTTAGTAGGAATGTAAGCAGAGACATCACCACCCTGGGTCTCAATAATGGGAAGCGCAGTCAAAGATCCGCCACCGAACTTGTCGCTCATCTTGGCAGCACGCTCGAGGAGTCGAGAGTGGAGGTAGAAGACATCACCAGGGTAAGCCTCACGACCAGGAGGACGACGGAGAAGGAGAGACATTTGACGGTAGGCGACGGCCTGCTTGGACAAGTCGTCGTAAATGATGAGAGCTATAAGATGATGTTAGCGAATTTACGTCAATGCAAACCTGGATGATGCTCACCGTGCTTGCCGTTGTCACGGAACCATTCACCCATGGCGCAGCCAGAGAAGGGAGCGAGGTATTGCAAAGGCGCTGCTTCAGAGGCAGTCGCAGCAACAATGATAGTGTACTTCATAGCATCGTTCTCCTCAAGAGTCTTGACGAGCTGAGCAACAGTGGAGCGCTTCTGACCGACGGCGACGTAGACACAGTAGAGCTTCTTTTCTTCGTCCTTGCCGTCGTTCCATCGCTTTTGGTTGAGGATGGTGTCAATGGCAACGGCGGTCTTTCCAGTCTGACGGTCACCAATAATAAGCTCACGCTGGCCACGACCGATGGGAACCATGGCGTCGATGGGCTTGAGACCAGTCATCATGGGCTGGTTGACAGAGCGACGGGGCAGGATACCAGGGGCCTTGAGAGAGGCACGACGACGCTCAGCAGCCTCGATGGGACCCTTGCCGTCAATGGGGTTACCGAGAGCATCGACGACACGACCGAGAAGACCAGGACCGACGGGGACATCGACGATTTGACCGGTACGTTTGACGGTGTCGCCCTCCTTGATGAGACGATCGTTACCGAAGATAGAAACACCGACATTGTCTGCCTCCAAGTTCAAGCACATGCCGCGGACACCAGAAGAGAATTCCACCATCTCCTCGGCTGGTTACAAGAGTCAACGTGGGTTGGGGAGATGTGAGACAACAGTATACCTTGCACGTTCTTGAGACCCCAGACGCGTCCGATACCGTCACCGACACCTGAGAAAAAGTTGAGGAAAGTACCTAGGAAGCAGAAAGCAGCGTACTCAAGACGCGACCAGTCTCTTCGACGTTCCCACCGACAGCGGAGCCGGAGATGCGGGACTCTAATATTGACGAAACCTCGGACGCGGCTATAGAGCAGAGACGACGAGCGAGTCAGAAACCTGCAGACCGGAAGAAGAGCAAGTACAGACCAGGCTTGGCGGTAGCATATGTGCGCGAGGCGAGTGGGCTGTTCTGTACGACGAAAAAAAGAAGAATTTGTATTGAGTAGAGGGGAGGAAAGGGAGGGACGAACCCGTGAAGGAGCAGGGAAAGCAACCTTGCGCGCCGAGTTTCGTAGTGCGATTCTGTGCATTGTCGACCAGGTAAAGGTGAGGGGATGAGAGTCAAGTTCGCTCTTAGGGAAGACTCGGGTCAACACCAAAAACTCATTATTTAAATCCCAGTTTCAATCACCGACGTGGGAGCGTGACAACGGAATACACATGTCACACTACTACACGTCACACCGTCACACCTCACCTACTCCATCGTCCTCCAATGGCGACCTGGCACATTCGCAGCTGGCTCTCTCAGAGTATCAGAAAAAGTGAGTTACATACAAATACACCTCTTTTTACGCGTAATCTCACCACCCCCGTGTCAAGTTGCGACTGCGGCCGTTCATACCACGCCCGCTTCAACGGTCGAGGCTTTGAACCTCATCCGATCCCAGCCGTCTCAATATGTCATCGCTTCTGTCGTCGGGAGAAAGTACATTCTGACCCCACGCGATACCCTCACCGTCCCTCACCTAAAGGACGTGAGTGTCGGTGACATCCTCCACCTCCGTGACATCCATGAAATTGGGTCACGTGAATACACCCTCCGAGGCAGTCCCACCATCCCCCGCAACCACATCAAGGTGGAGGCAACCGTCGTAGAGCATACCAAAGGGTCCATGGAAGTCGTATTCAAGAAGAAACGCCGAAAGGGCTACCAAAAGACCATCAAGAACAAACACCCTTTCACCCGTCTACGTATAGGTCCCATACAGTTCTCAAATCTCCCTTCCCCATCATCCTCATAGCAGCCGAAATACATCACTTACGTGGTCTCCCCCATGCCAGATTATTAATTGTGGTCTCATTAGCATAGTCTTCAATCGACAGTTCCTTTTTACGCACCCAACGCCCACATTAGCGAAGCAAAATACCACTGATCAAATTCGCCGCGTGATCAGGCATTTGGTTCTCATGTTACAACGTACGGCGGTCCAGTCTCAACGCATGTATTCCCGCTGTGCTGTCGGTGAAGACAGTCATTCGCGTAGGGGATCAGGTTGTGGGTAGAATTTTTACATACTTATAACATCATCCTCCATGCGGTACTGAATGGCGCGCGAGTCAAACTCGTCGATTTTTGGCATCTTCAAGCAGTTTTCCAACCAGCCGGCTTGTAACAAATCTGACCCCCTCTGAAGGGGGGCATCGAGGAATTGCTGGAAACCATTTACTGGCCAAAGTCTGAATGCTCCCAATGAAAAACAAGGTCAGGATGCCTCGTCTAGTAACTGCGGTATTATCACCACATGTCTCACAACATTATTAGACCCGCCAGGCCCTCGGAGACACTCGGGAACCTCGACCTCGTATTCAGGACCTTGTGCGATCACACGAAAGAGGCCGTCCGAATCTCGAAACCGACATGTTCGGGTCTTACTTTTTTTGTCCGCCGATCTTTCCGAGACAGATGCTGCTAGATTCTCGATCGTCGGGTACTCGGGGCCTCATTTACATCCAGGTTCTGGCTGGTGAGATCGGCTGCCCGACTGGACGCCTTGCTACCACAAAGCCGCCCCCCCTTTTGAATCTTTCAGACCCAATAATCTCGATACATGTTCGAAATTGTGCTCGTGAACGAGCGCAATTCCCGTGATCTCGGGAAGAACAGTTAGTATACAATTGGAAAATTGACATATGGCGGGATCGCCAAAAGGGTCTGCGAGACAAGGACGCGACATTGCCCACAACGCTGGAAGCGGAGCTCGATGGGATCATCCCGACATTGTAGAGGTGACAGCACGCGCTCAAATCCTTTACCATGCCTAGTGTTTACTCCGCTCCGGCTGCTTAGACATAGATATTCGCGTGATTGAATGCATCAATTCCGCCAGTTTTTAAATCTTACTCGTTCACAAAACTTGATTAAACTCAGACTCAGAGAGGGAATAAAATCACTGGCAAACGGATGTGGTACATCGCCAAGCTAGTGTGAAACCGTTGACGGACCATATTAGATACCTGGAATTGGTTGACTCCTCAAAGAATTAAGCTCCTTCCAAAAGATGTCAGACCTCACAATAGGTTTTATTACGTTCGTGTCGTGCAAGCCCGTATGCACACGAGGGAATGCATGATCTGTCCGAATTATGAAACGAGAGGCGTGCTGACGGTACGCACCAATAGACGGGATCATCCTTGCACAAAAAGCAACATGGTCTCCGGCCCAAACCGTTCACTGCACAGAGCACTCTCATGAATCAGGGGGGAAAGCATAGGGGAGATGAGGAGAAACAGGCTCATCGGAATTACTGAAGAACCTACGTTCGACTATAAGAAAAACATATCACTGCGGATGACAATGGGTGAGTCATAGATGCGCACGTTCTGCATTCCACTATATCTCCCCCTCCTCTGGGGTCTCAGCCCTGCGTGACTTATCCTTGGTGTCCTTCGGGTCGTCGACTTCAGTGTCATATCTTGCGCGCTGACCGGAAGTCAGTCCCATCGCGATCGGTTACTATATTTTCGCTCACCTTTTCGGCTCTTTCACCATGTATCTTGTCTTCGGGTTTCGACGTATCGTGTCCCACATCTCTGCTCCGTTCGCGTTTGTCCCGGCCCCGATCTTTGTCTTCATCTTCGTTTCCGTACGGAGGCGCTTCATCAACTCCTCGCGGATGCTCTCTGGAGCTGCGACGAGGCCGCCGCTTATCATCTCGCTCGTCGCGAGGATGCCTGGAAGACCGATAGTCCCGGTCCCGATCTTTGTCCCGTTCTGAATGTCCGTGGTCGCGAGAGTATTCGTGATCGTCTACACGGTGGTGATGCCGCGAGCCGCGCACATCCCTATCCCTATCCCTATCCCTCTCCTTCTCCCTCTCACGGTCACGATCGCCACGGTCCCGGCGGTCTCTCGCCTCGCGTTCTCGCTCACGTTCTCGCTCTTTTTCCCGTTCGCGCTCGCGTTCACGCTCACGTTCCCGTTCTCGTTCGCGATCTCTATCGGCATCGCGAGGAGGTTCTTTGCGTTTTCTGCTCGTGGTGGAAGCACCATCCTCAGAAGCAGCTTCGCGGAGACGCTCCTTTTGCCTCTTAACAAACTTGCCAAAGGCCGCGCGGCGGCTTTCTTCGTCATCGATTGCCTTGAACTCTGGAAGGTGCTCGATGAGAGGCACAACCTGGAGAAACACGAAGCCGTGTTATCAGACAGCAACACAAACGGATACGGGTTAAAACGCACAGCTTCGTATGACATGCTGATATCGACAGGTTCAGGGAGTTTCTTGAGGGCGTAGCGGAGGTCATCCTGGAGATGCCTTTGCCTCCGTTCGTGACGGCGTTTCTCATCTTGTTGCTTCTTCACTGCTTGGTCGTGTAGCTGAAAAATCGTTTAGCTCGTAGGTGGCTGCAGGTTGAAGGTTCTTACAGAATAGAACGCCTCCGCAAGGTCCTTATCACTGATCTTCCTAGTGGATTCGGGGTCCCTTCTCACACGCTTCACGAACTCCTCCAAAGTTGATTGCGGATCAACGACCGCAATCTTGGTTGAATCCTCTGGTGTCTCATTTGGAACATCAACTTTTCGGATGCACTCCTCAGCAATAGCAATCTTTGCGTTGAGCTTCTGGTCGAGCTGATCAACAAGGTCCCAGAAGAGTTCCAGCGGGTTGGAACCAGGCTTTCCTAGAAGATTGAGGTAGCGCTCATCTGAAGCGAACGTTGGGTAAACCTGACGCCATTTTGAATGTGACTTGACTTTTCCAGTGTCGACGAGTTCCTTGAGGAGCGCCTGGAACCAGTCGGGATGAGATGAGAAGACGGAGATTTAACAGGTTGTTCTCACCTTGAAACCCTCACGCGACTTCCTCTCAGATCGAGTTTTTTCCACCTGGGTACGCCGCATTTGCTCCTCGAACTCTCGTTCTTTGACTCGACTATAGTCCTCAAAAGCCAGGAGTATATCCAGAGTAGGAAGTCTGCGTAGCTCTTCATCGTCCTTCCATTCATCCGATTCGACAATCATTTCATGGGCCTTGCGCCAGCGTGTAAGAACATCGACGTCCAACTCCTTGAAGAGGGTCATAATCTTGGAGATACTGCGGGCTCTCGCAGCTCGGGTTTCTTGCTATACACACCGATATATGATATGTGAGTTAAACCAGAGACACAGATGATGCAATCGACCACCGACCACTTCGCGTTGCTTGAGCTCTGTGACGTATTCGTCGAAAATGAGCTTCCGCTCTCCTTCGATCTTTGCCTGCTGCCAAATTGGATGTTGTGAAAAGAGTTTGTCGGCTGTAGAAAATGTCGTGTAATGAAAGACGTTCGGGTTGCCTTTGAGCATATTCCTGATTGCGGGACGTAGCTTAGACAATCGAGCTTCTCTCTCTTCATCCTCTTTTGCGCGAAGTCCGTCAGTAAACTGTGGGGCATTTGGTCAGTATTTTGTAGTGGAATGAGGAGAAAGCTCTTGCTTTTTGCCAAGCTGTCTTTTTCTCGGCGAGTGTATTCAGCGCTTTATACAAAGGATCAGTGATGATAGCCCTCATAGTCTGATCCCAACTCCAATCCGCATCGACGCCTGCTTTTCTCAACAAGTGCATGAATGCCTTTTCTCCTTCTTCCAATGTCACGAAACCGTTGTGGGGAATCAGTGGATCGTCAGGAAGGTTCGGTCGCGCAGGAAGAATACTGCCAGAAGAGAACGGGAGGGCTGAACCAGGGAGGGCGACTGTCCCAACCGCCCCATTTGCGAGAGTTGGGGTACTGGGAGCGTCAGTAGATGCGGCCGTGATACTTTGGGCCACTGCGGGAGGGGCCGGCGGACTATGGAGCCATCAAGATTTTTTATATTTGGAATATCAGAAAGATCGACTTACACGGCATTGGCCAGCACAAGCTGGCTACCCTGTGCTTCCTTCTCAACCTTTTCAAGGAGAAGCAGGAGTTCATCTGGGATGTCCCATTTGGATTCCTTGCTCTCCGTCTAGTACGCGTGAGGTTCAGCATTGGGACGCAAGGAATGAGATGTGACCTACGTTGTAATAGTATTTCCTCCCGCCAGAGAAGTACTCTTTCCATTTCGTCTGCGTTAGAGCGCGCTGTCATAGTTGCTAAGTAGGGAGCATCGGTAAAGAGAGAAGAATACAAACCTCGAATGGGGTCTTAAGGTCTGCGGTGAAATCAATGAACAAGGGATAAAAAAGACACGGCATGAATGCTTACCATCTGGCTTCTCCCAAACGCTCTCTCTCGTTGCTGTGTTGAACCAATAAGTCCGTCCTTCGGGATTACGATGCTCGGTCTGGAAATAAAAAGATCAGCACAGGTCCTGACACTACAAGTTTGCGATACTGACCCACATGGTTATGTTCCTGTGGCCAGTGGTTAACCAGTGGATGTCACTGCCAGATGATACTCTCACAGTCTTCGACACTCGCGGCAACGATCCCGGCACCTTTACACGCGGAGTTTGAAATAACCCAGTTACCCCGCTGACTACTAGTCTCCCACGGCAGACCTCGTATACCAGATGACAGTCGATATGGTTGATATGAGGCTGACTACTTACTACTAATATTTGATCAATATCATCGTCAATAGCATCATCAATAGCATTTCGGAACCATCTCATTGGTGGAAGGGAGAGGACAAAACTAATAATCAAAGTCTCCCAAAAGTCTCCGTCTACAAAATGTGTCATGCAGAACTACCGGGTCCAGGGAGCGAAGCTGAGTCGAGACCCAAAACCCAATTAACCCCCGTATTTGTACCTACAGTTAATTCACATCAGCAACTTGAAATGTTACCCGCATCTGCGGGGAGAAACCTACCATTTTGTCCTGCGAAAATCATATTCAGAGTCTAGATAAGTAAGTGATGAATGCGAGAGGGACAAACCGTGCATCCACTGCCTCCTTTCTCACTGCTCTTTTCGGATCATCTAAAACCTTTGCGAGGTCCTTCAAAACACCCGACTTGTACGGGTGCAGCAGGTCATAACGCACTGCACCTGGCAGGAGTGCTAGGTACTTGAGCGCTGCAACACGAACTCTCTGCGCATCGTTAGAAGATCAGTGGGTCTATCTCGCTATCTCAAGCCTGATTCACTCACAAGTTCTGGCATGTCTGCGACCATGCAGTTCCTAAGCATAGCAACGACGAGAGTCGAGGCGTACGTCGATAGGATGGTCTTGTCGTTTATGTCGGTACTAAGATTGCTGGATAAAGTATCAATGATGTCTGAGCGTATCGCAGGGTCCGCGACCTCCAGTCCACGGAGCAGTAAAGGCATAAGCTACAACAAGGAATTAGATGTGCGAGGTCACTTGCTGGGACGAACATACCGTAGACAAGTGTGCTGCATACAGTGCTTTAGGGACTGCATTGACCAGGGACGAGAGCGCGATGAGATAGGCTGTCTCTCGCTTCGACCCTACATCTTTTCATTGAACCTACTGTCATCCTGTCATCATAGAACCTTAACGACACACCATCGACTTTCTTCGCGCCCTCTACCACCTTTGGTAGTACAGTGTTGAAGTACTTCTGAACATGTAGGAACTAAGAGCGACTATGTTTGAGCGCGTCTTTGCTTTTGGGCTAGTTACCACTCACCTTGATCACAGCACCATTGCATTTAGTCAAAACTTGGTCACCTGCAGCCAGTGCTCCGATTGCATGTGCTGCGCTCCAGTCCACGGCTTCGTCGTCGAGGAGAGTAAACAGACAATCGATGAAGGACGATGCCGAAGGGTGAGACCGAACGACCAACCCTCTGCTTACCTACACCAAGTTTGAAAACTGACCAAGAAGGGAGCCTTACATGAAAGCTCACCGAAACCCAGGTCTTTATACCATTACGCCGTGCTTCGGGGGAGAGAAGAGGGTTGTTGAGAACGTCCGTCGAGTAACTTTTCAGCATTCCATCAAGGAAGTCAGAAGCATCTAAACAAACGACATCAAAAGGTCTACTAGCAGATCTCAACAACACTTACCATCCGTGTATTTGTTAATCAGCGTTGCAAATAGCTCAGATGCAGCCTCCCTTTGTAAGGTGCTGCAAACGGGGAGATCGCACCACCGCACGAGATCTTTCAGAAAACCTGAGAGTGTGACAGAATCTATCTCGTCTGAAGTTTTCATTATCAATACCTACAGAATTCAGTCTAGGATCTCTATGGAAGTTCATGGAGACGTTTGCGTACCTCTTTTCGGATTGGTACATGTGCGGCTGCGAATAGAGCTATCGTTTCCCGCTGGCGAGCGCTAGCACCGACCTGTCAAATGATTAATACTGTATAAAAGGCGACAGAGCAAGGACACCGACATGTATGGGTCTGAATTCCTCTGTGAATGAAGGAAACTCTCCAGCAGTGACAGCTTTGACCTCGCCACGGAGAAAGGCTGTGGTGACTCCCTTGATGAACTTTTGTTGTTGTCTATACCCCTTAGTCAATATGGAAGGTAATGGATGGAAGTCTAAACATACTCCGTAGACAGGGCCTCCACGACTAACTTCACCACCCGCGCACCCACACGTAGGAGCCTCGGGTCCGTCAAAACGCGTTGCTCACTTTCCATCGCAGCCCCGATGAAGAGGCGGAAGAGATGAGGAAGGAGCTGGTCGGCATACTTCGGAACGTCTGGATCAGGTCGTGCCTTGGAGACCTTGGTTGAGAGTGTGTTGGCAAGGGCAGTGAGAATGGCATGGGCGTAAGCGGCGATGCGTTCCATCTCTTCAGTTTCCATAGTTCCTCCTGGCGAGACATGCGATATGGAAAGCATCTCCAGCTTAGCGATCAGGCGGATCACCAGAATTTCAAACAAAGTCGGTTGAGTGCAGAGCTTGCTCAAGGCGCCAAGTGCCCGCCAATAAGCCGCGCGTTCGCGCTGAGCATCTTGGGGAGGTGCGCGATCAGGAAGCATGGCATAGAGATAGGGGAGGGTTTGATCCGCGAGGTGTTGTGGTGAAACCAGGGCGATTGAGGACAGTAAGGACAGGACATCAAAGCTGTAACAAAAGTAGTGCATCCGTCAGGAGAGAGATTGAAGAAATTCCGGATAGAAGGTACATACGTGACGTCCTCAACCTCGTCGGGTTCCTTCCCAGCAAACACTCCTGTTTCAAGCACTATGTAACCCAACTCCGAGTCTGTCAAAAAGCCGGGCAGGCGTATCAGAGCTGAAAGACCGTGAACGGCAGGCAAACGGGTTGATGAAAAATTCAGCCCGAAGATCAGCAACCCAAGTATGGTATCCTTCTGGGGTATCAGCAGTGAAGGCTCTATTGAATCCAGCTCCTTTGGCGCTTCATCGGGCGTTGTTGAGACTTCTGAGGCAGCGGGAGGGGGCGCGAAAGCCACTAGGAGGTCTGTCAAGAGCATGATCACCGCTGCTCTGTTTGATACTTCCCCTGGGTCATGGAACAGTGTGTTCAGCTTGTTTACCGCATCTTTTACTGCATCACTCGCGAAGGTTGCTGATGGACTACCAATGAGCACATTTCGCCATTGCTCCATGAAGAGAACGAATCTCGACGAACCTGATGAACTGACACATGCACACAATACTTTCATACCTGCCTTGGCTTGTGCTTTCTCTGGCTCTCCTATTACCTCAAGCGAATCCTCGCAAATCGTTTGAGAAACTTGGCGAATTCCATCATCTGCACTCTCTGAACTCGATCGGAGGACCCCAACAAATGCCTTTAAAGTGGCCAACGCGGTTTCTTCGGTCAGAGAGTCCGTAGGTTGGAATATCTGAAGGCATTCATAAATTGTTGTGTGATCCAAATACACAGCAGAAATACTCACCTCAAGTTTCAACGCACTCCAAATCTTCCGCCCAAACTCACGTGCTACTGGAGGTCCATAGACAGGGAAGCACGTGGACATTGTTTGTAAAATATCCCGCTAGTTCGTGAATGAGTGTCAAATATGCTATGGGGATGGTCTGGACAAACCTTGGTAGTGGGTGAACCGAGTGTAAGCTTTTCAAGGAAAAGGGACATGCCGGGAGAACCGAAGGCAGGGGTTGCGTTGAGACACGATCTAAGGGGCGATAATGGCGAGTTCCATGACGATTCAGCCAATCAAGTTGAAGACCTTAAATAACCGAAAACTTACCGAAGTGAACTCTTGAGATCATCTACGTTGATTCCGTACGGGTCGTTTGGAGGGGGACGGAATGTAATCGGGAAGTAACAGAAGGTTATGTCAAAGTAATTCTGGAGCAGGTGAGACTACGTTTATATTTCCGGCGAGTTCCTTCAAGTATTCCACGTACCTCTACGTGTTTAGAGATGTCGAAGTCTGTCAGAATCACACGCGCGATTCTGAAAGCAACAGATAGATTCCGAGGATCCTTCTCCCCCGACGCCAAAGTGGCATAACTGGAAAGGAATCTATCCCCCATATTTTTGAGATCACCTCGATGGGTATTCGCCAAAGAGTCGACGATATTGTAAACATAATATCGGGTCGACTGCACCAACGCCGCCATATTGATATACTTGAAAATCCTAGAGTATGATTGAGTGGTTGCATGTGGGAGACGTAGTGTGACTTACGCAGAAAGAACATCAGAAACCTCAGGAGACGAAAATGCTGTGAAGGTGACGAGATGAGAGAGTCCTTTGAGAGCGGGTGTAACGGTCTCCGTGTCCTCGAGCTTGGAGCAATAGAATGTAGTCAAAACGCGGACTGGTGGGTGCGTCAGGAGTGCAAATGAAACCACATAAGACGTTGATACCTGCTTGTCGATTGAGCGTGTCCCCAGGGCATCGCTCGATGACCAAGGATAGGATTTGTACCCCTTCGGACGATTGAATGGATGGAACGAGTCGATAGCGCAACGGGTCGACGCACCTTTGGTTCGTAGTTCATCTTCCTCTGATGTCAGGTATTCCCCGAGGGCCTTCACGATGTCAAGGAAAGTGATGCTGCCCAACGAGATGCCTGATGAGGAGAGTCATGAGAGCGACAGATAATATGTTCGCGAGGGTACACACCTGCAACGAGTTTATCGACTTCGGCGTCGTTTTGTGATGCTATCCAAGAGCGAACGCTGCGCTCGACGACGTCCATTGTAATCCCTTGGATGATATGGCGTCGATGTCGTACGGAGACCCGATTAGATGTTGATTGAGTTTGGCCGAGACGCGCAACGACTGCTTTCGTCCTCCGCTGTCACCAACACCGTCTGCATGTTCTCGACGGCGTTGAAACACGCTCGACGCTGTTGTCAACGGCGACGACACTTCAACGCATATTTCTCGACGACTTCCATTTGGTCAAATAAACCAACCCCTCGTAAAATCGACAGGGAAAAGATCAACTACAACCCCGAGGTCACTTTCTCCGCAGATGTCCCACAAGAATACCTTTCATATCCCCTCGTCACCTCGAATGACCTAGCAAAGTCCTTCACCGCTCCACCGACACGCGTCCGTATGCTCGTACGCGACTTCATCGAGGACGCGCTGTATAATCCACACTATGGCTACTTTTCCAAGGAAGCCACTATTTTCACAGCACCAGGGGAGGAAAACGAGGGCTTCGACTTCAATAGCTTCAAAGACAACGCCCACTTTGAGGCTGCCATCGCGCAGCGATACGTAGAATGTGGCAGCTTGTCGGAGACAGACGGCCCTGGGAGGCAAATTTGGCATACCCCAACCGAGCTGTTCAAGGTGTGTGTGTATCCGTTCCATCGTCCTTTCGACCTCTCAAATTCGACTCAGCCATGGTACGGCCAAGCCATTGCTCAATGTCTCGTTTCTGAGTACCTCCTGAAATATTTCCCCTACGAAGACTTTAAGATTTACGAGCTCGGTGCTGGAAATGGTACCCTGGCGTTGAACATTCTCGACTACCTCCGTGCACATCATCCCGAGGTTTATGATCGCACAGTCTACACCATCATTGAAATCAGTGCACCCCTTGCGCGAGCTCAGCGGACCCGCTTACGTCGTGCCGGCCACGAACAACGCACAGTGACCGTGGAACATCGAAGTGTCTTCGCCTGGACCAAGACAGAACACGCCCCATGTTACGTCCTCGCTACCGAAGTCATAGACAACTTCGCTCACGATCTCGTGCGGTACGACGTTCGTACCTTGGAGCCGTTCCAGGGCTTGGTTGCCATCGACAAGGAAGGCGAATTCGTGCCATATTACTCGAGGATAACGGACCCCCTCGTTGCATCCTTTCTCACCCTCCGTCACCGTCTAAAGCGTCAGCCCGCTTTGCCGTGGTATCTTCGTACCTCTGCGCTACGAAACATATATGCAAAACTCCCTCTTGCACCTAATCTGTCTCCACCAGAATACATCCCTACACGCCTATTTTCCCTTATCCGTCTCCTCCGCACATATTTCCCCCGACATCGTCTACTCCTTTCCGACTTTTCGTCTCTACCGGATGCAGTGCCAGGTGCAAACGCCCCTGTCGTGCAAACGAGCGTGCGTGGGACCATGGTACCCTGTGAAACGATCTTCGTTCGCCAGGGTTACTTTGATATCTTGTTCCCGACCGCGTTTGAGCAGCTGCGCGATATGTACGAGTACGTACTCGAGCAGCCAGATGACGCCTGCGCATGTCCAGACGATTTGAAGCATGCGCGTTTATCACCCGAAGCTACGAGGACGTCTCCCCTATCGCTTGGCTCAAAGTTCTTCTCACCATCCTCACGCCGCTCACCACTCGATGGCGTCACGTCTGCCAGTGGTCTACCTGTAGGAGAAAGAAGAAGTGGCGTGTTTAGCCATTCGGAGTTCATGGAGACTTATGCCGACCTTGCGCAAACACAACTCAGGAACGGGGAGAATCCCATGGTTTCATTCTACAAGAACGTTAAATTTTTGTTCTAAACCTAGAAGGCAAATATCTGGCCCTATTTTCTCAGGGGAGGAATCTCGTCCAAGACCGGAGCGATTCTTGGAAATACTTCCAAGCGGTGGTGTAGGGGGGAACACGTGGTGATACCAAGGGATGTATAGCTGCAAGTCGCCACTAGCATCTAATAAGTTAGCATCCATATCGATTCTACCCATATTCCTTCAGCTTCGAAACTTGCCGACGACGTGATTTAAGCTCCCTTTCGCAAGATGTACATGTAATAATGGAAGGATTCTCCCAGCTCTCTGATCTCGAGTTTGGTTCCAGGGGAATGCGGACCTGTCAGAAATCTTCGGCGAAAGTGGGGTTGACCGAAAGTGATGTAGAGCAAAGTGCCAGTCGGTCGGAGGGCCCTGGGTGTGAGGTGACATCAAAACGTTGGCAATACTGGAGTGCACCAAGGGGAGTGTCATTTATACCTGAGTACTTCGGACACTTCCGCGGTACAGTCCTTGACGATATCTTCTGGCGGGTCCTGCATTATACGAAGTCAAGTACTCGCGCCGAGGCTCGACAGATAAGCACAGACCCAAACGTCGGTAGACGATGTCATCATCGCATCCATAGTTCCTATCGGGGGGGACATTAATAGAAAACTTGGAAACAGCGGGTGGTCGGGCGGGGGTTACCTTTGTCGATTGCAATGTCGAAAGAGGCGTCCTCAAACGACAAGTTGCGGACGTCCATCTCGTGCCCTACAATCAAAACATCGGGTCATCATGTATATGTGGTGGGTTTAGCGGTGCCCTGTGCGCACACTCCATCTCCGGTCTTGATGCAGCATGGCGGGCTTGCATCCGTTCAATGACCACCGACGAATACTGCGAAATGACAATCATGATGAGGACAGCGAGCCTGTCTGATGATGGGATGACCAACATCAATGTTGACAATGTTTTTATATCCATCCTCCCACATCTGGTCAAGCACCCGTCAGGATCGCGCTCTTTACAAGGGGGAGGACATCTTACATCCTCCGAGAACTTTGAGTTTCCGCATCCGAGCATCAGTATCCTGGCGGACTTGTCAGGTATCAAGGGTCGGATATGTGTTGCAAGATCTTCGTAAGATTTGAACCAGTCGAAAGAACTTGAATCTGAAGCCTCTCTATCGCTCAGAGTCAGGCCATATACATGAAGAGCGATGTGCGACGATAGGGACACACTGGGAATATCTCGAATCCCTGCTCGATCGGTTGGTCAGCGGGAAGTCGTGATCACTGAATGGTAGATGTATACTGACCAGTAATCTTTGGTACCATATTCTTTGTTCTTCTGGGGAAGTGCCATGGTGAACGATCTGTACAAGACGGCTTACTAGCAGAATCTACTTGAATTGAAGGTTAGATATCATATGATGTTAGTTACGCGGTGATCACACGCCTCTCTGTGTCAGCGACGACGTCCAGAATTACAACCAAAGCTACTTACGCCCGCTCTGAACTCTACAGTTGTAAGCCTACTTGAATATCACAGTATACATACCATGGCAAGCTCATTCGAACCTTTTGGTCGTTTCTCCAGAACTAACATGCCAGTTCCACAGTCTGCTATCCCAGCATACTCTGTGGGCGTCTTGTGCATCGCCGGCGGATTCACGGGTTTCCTTAGGACACGCTCTATTCCTTCCCTCGTTGCTGGAATTGGGTACGTTTACCGAATTCATCGGTTCAAACTCGCGTTTTGCAAACTCACCCGATGCCTGCTCCGCAGCGTAGGCGCTCTCTACATGTGGAGCGCAGAACAGATCAAGAAGGGTGCACCTAATGGAATCGAGGGTGCCCTTGGTAAGTCTCACTGCTGTCTAGGACGTTCATTCCGTTGACGGTTGCATAGGCGCATCTGCACTTTTGTTGCTGTCGTCACTTCCCCGTATCACCAAGGGGCCCGTTCCCATCCTTCTTGCTGTGACCAGCGCAAGTGCTGGTGCTTACTACGGGAAGACTCTTTACGACCTCCGAACTTATGCTTAACGCATTCTCGCAGTGGTAGGGGTCGAGGTGATGGTTCAGGAACACATTCATGTCGTGTCTGCATCCCATATTGTACTTTTGTCAGCCTGTCCGCTAGCTTGTCGACTCCATTCTATCATGCAGCACCTATTGCCAGGGTTTCCCGTTTTCAAAAGTCTCTGAAGTGAATCTAGCCTAACATGAGCATGATCATCCCAGACAGACACCCCCCTGTTTTCGAGCGCAATTTCACACCGAGTCTGAAATGGATGCAATGATTGAGTAATTCAATGCAGAACAGAGTGGGGATGAGGATGATCTAATGCCAAACAGTCCACTGAACAGCATACACCACCTCGGACACTCGTGTGACCAACGCCGACTGGTCAATCATGGAACCGGCGGTGTGCGTTCGATGGCAGAGTTGCGAAACGAAGATTTGTCTTGCATCGAATCTGTAGAATCATGTGGAATTAGACCGTTACATATGAATAGGAGAAACCGATATACCATTGTTCGACTTGTACTCCATTATCGTTGAAGGCGGTAGATTGAGGACCAGACGTATCGTGTCCCTGTCCAATAAACCCACGTCGGGGTCACAAAGAACACCAGCAAGTCATCGCACTGTACACGCACCTAATCTTCTCGCGTACTTTCACATCCGCCTCAACGCGGTTCCAAACAGAAACGATATCCTCGCTCTGTCGGACGCTGATCGTACAACCAGAGATATCTGGCCACTCCTCACCCTCCTCGTCTTCGTGTTCGTTACCGTCGCCTTCTGTCTTGAGCCGACCCCTCGCACATTCGTCAAACATATCGCCGACGACGCCACAGACGAGATCCTCCCAAACACGATCTGCGACGCCTTTCCTTAGACGGATGATCCATTTTCCACCAGCACGGTTGAGAGGATCTTCCCAGACTGGGCGACGTACGCCAGCATGGAACAAAAGGTAGTCGGTGGTGGGTACGAGGGAGGATGGTGGGGAAAGGTGGGTATGCAGGGACCAAAATGATTCGACCTGACAAAAGGGGTTCAAAAGACGCTGAGTAATTTGAGAAGACGGACTGACGGAAGAAAAGGATGCGATTTTTTTGATACCCTCTTCGTAACTCGTGATCTTATTTCCTGGTGCACGTTGTTGTCTGAACCAAAACACCCATCTGGCAGATGAATCGGATAATTGATCAGCAGCGTAGCGCGGTGTGATCGAAGAGGGACCAGATGAAACATGGCACACGGGCAGGTGTTAGCACGGAGACGGGAAATGGATAACAACACGAACATACGTGTTCCGCAAAGGGTGAACTGTACCCGATGAAGGACTCGACCCTGGGTTTTTGGTCTGAGCTGGCTCGGGCTCACGATTCGCTAAAGAAGTGGAAAAATGGCGGCTTGAAGGGATACGGGGTCTGGTCGTGTCTTGTGTAGTGTTTGGGGTGGGTGGTGGTGGGTGCTGTGGTTGAGAGTGGTTATGTGGTTGTTGTGAGCCGAATCGTTGCTGAGGTTGAGAATGGTTCGAGAAATAACCTGCCATTTGAGCTGTGTATTGTACTGGTGATAAGTGAACGAATAAAAAAATTGGAGGATCGCTTTCGAATGCTCACACGGGGATGTTTGAACTTTGCGATGGACGAGTGCGACGGGGAGAAGTTATGTAATCCAACTCATCCATCTACGGTACACCAAATACCTACTTGGAGGCTCAAAGCACTACTTGACATCGAGCTAGTTAGAACGACGTCGACCACGGAGAATCTCCCTAGACTTTGCAGTCCCTCTCAGAGTGTAACTGCTTGGAGGCATGTCTTATAGCACTACCGACAGTGCATCTGCATTCATCTCCGAGTCGCATCGCATGGACGAATTTTGCAGTCAAAAACAACCGCCCATAACACGAATGATCCAGCCTCGACATTGAATAGTTGAACGACTGACTGCATATTGAGACCGTCATAGATCTGGATTGAGATCCAGATCCAGATCGAAAACTGTCTGGGATTGAGTGCGTATTTCGTGTCGGTACGGATTTACGCCTGCTCTGTCCCGCGTCGCGTTCGTCGGCTTTGGAGACGGTGACCGAGCTACATGGCATCACACACGTTCCGTTCAAACTCGATAAAACGCGAAATAATGGGGGACATGAACTTACGTTTCACGCTATGACTTTCGCCGAGACCTCCGAGGGGTTTTTCGACGTTCAACCTGCCCCGCCTCATCTTTTCTTCGTTCGGGAATGGAGGGAAGAACAACGGGACAGGTGCACCAGGAACAGTGCTCAGCGGTGCGTTGGGATCAGGCATGTTGGGTGGAGCGGATGTGAATGCACTGAGCGACTGTGCGTAAGCGAGAAGTTCCGGGTAGGGTATCGACGCTGTTCGAGGTCGTAAACATGGGAACGTCAAGAAGAGCAAATCGTAGTATCGATGCCCACCGTCTTTCGCCTGCTTGATACCTTGAATCCTTTCCTCGCCCTCTTGGACTAAAATTTCGAGTTCACGCCTGCCTTGTTCGATGCGTTCGACGATCTGACGCCATCTTACGTCGAGTGCGCCAATGTCTGCGACGAGCGCGTCGATGCGCCTTTGGCGTCGCTGATGTGAGGCCGTATGTGCAAGCGCATTTGCGAGGGACGTTTCAGCGGTAAGGAAGGCAGAAAGGGGTGGTGGTGCTATCGTGGGTTTTGCATGCGGATGTGGAGAAGACAGGGACTGAAAGAGTGTGCCAGAGAGCGTGGCGATGGCATTCAGCGGGACTGTCAGCGTATCCGTCATAGACATTGCATCTTGGGAGGCCTTGGCTGTAGTCGCCATTGGATCACACGATGTCGTTCAGCAGAGAGAAGAAATGTATTCGAGTCTCGCAGATGAAGGTCTGCCTCTAGCAAATAAATAATGAGTACAGTCTACAAAACGAGACGAATAGATGCACAGGTATAATACTTGACAAGTATGGGGTACTAGCTATGCAGGATAGATGCACTGTCAGATACACCACAGATGTCCTCTAGCAAAGTCACAGCGAACGCGCTCATCGGGCCATGATGGCCTGCGTCTTGATCCCTGCTTCCACAATAGCCCTCTCAAAGGCCTTCAGCTGCTCATTTACCACCACACGACCATCCCGCCGCCCGATGCTGTCCGCCTCCCACTTCTCAATCTTCGACCGACTCCTCTCCGCGCCTTCCGTGTCAATTTTCCATTTGGCAAGTTGGTTCTTGACCAAACGTATCTTGCGTCCTGCGTCCGCGGTAGCAGCGCTGTTCACTTGAGATTGCTCGGATATAATTGTGAGAGAAGCAAGGAAGGATGCCGTATGCGAACGCATATGGGTCATCGAAGGGAGGGCGACGCTAAGAGTTGATATGGAAGATTGTGGCGGCTGAGTTGCCTTGTTCTGAGGTTTTAATGAAGAGTGTGAGGCAGAGGACGATGACGATGACGGCCGCGCCGGAGTAAAGTAAGGTTTTTGGGGAGTTACGGGTCGTGAGGAGCCGTATAGCGCGTCTCCTTCACCCATTCCCTCTTCTTCCGCCACGGATTCAAGTTTCAACGACTCCTGTGGTTGTCGCTCTGGCTCGTCTTCAGAGAGGGATGTCTCGAGGGGCTCGAGATCACCTAGCACATCCGTCCCTCCTACTTCCATAGCAATGCGCTTCAAGTCGCGGTCGTGAGAGATGAGCTCGCGAACTTGGCCCTCGCGCTCGCGTACGGCGTCGTTGAGTCCGCTGATCATGTCAGACGTAAGGTTTTCGAGAGTGAAGGTCATGTCGATGCCGCGAAGGTGTGAAAGGAATCTATCTGTCGAAGCCAGATTCTGCGCGAGAACCTCTATAGCATCTTGAGCGAGCGTGGCATGATGCATCGCGTCATCATCGTCTTCCTCGTCGCTTGGAACTTCGACGCCGTTTTGATCGCGAGCCTGTCCATCATTTTCGTCGTCCACCTCGTCTTCGGCAGCGCTGCTAAGCTCTGCTGCTAGGCTGCCACCAAGGGAAACATCTCTGCCCAGCTCATCTGCGAAAGTGGCATCTGTCCCATCGAGCTCTCCGCCGTGAGCATCGTGCATGTCAGCGTGGCCATTGGTTTGTCTCATGAGAGGGTCGTCATCAATGCCTTCAGCACCCTCGTCGTACTCGATGCCAAATTCTTCGGCCAACAACCTGGACGCGCCTCCCGCTGGGTCGGGCATCAAAGCGACTGCGAGTTCATGGGCCAAAGAATGTGCTCCTGAAGGGACAGCGATGCCCTGATCAAGAGTGGATAGAGGAGCGGAATGAGAAAGGCCAGAGTTGGAGGAGGAGGAAGGGTGACGAGATGATTTGCGGGGAGAAGTCGAAGAGTGTCTATTGTGCATCGTTGACTGTACCTGCCGACGATTAACAGTTTCTGAAGTGACCGGGTGTGTTCCCGCGTTCGTTGCCACGCGACCGTTTTGTGTTGTTCCGCTCCTTACGCGTCCGGTAGTGAATGTCGAGGGTATGATTGATTGGTTCGAGTTCAATGAATAATGTCCATCCGAATGGCGTACTATCTGCGAGCACTTGTCGCTGTCGAGGTTAAATATTACGTAAGCACATCCACTCGCAAGATATACGATTTAGACACGCAGGTTGGTCTTCTAGGTGGCGTGCGCCGAGATCTATGGCTGAGTAACCGTGTTTTCCGGCCATGTTTTACCAACGCCTTTTATGGTCACGTGCCCGCCCCGTTTAGGCAGCCGGCGTGATCGCGATCTCGGTCGCGTCGTGGGCTCGCGCTCGTATGTGCGACACGCGTCCTCGTTCGTCCTCGATCCCTTCCAGCCTCTGTGCTGTCTCGGACGCAAGATGGAACGCATTCCCGATGTGACCGCCTCACCGGAGCCCACGAAAGGACGAGGGTGTTAAGCGCCCCATCTTCAAGTTCCGCGGAACGCTTGCAGCTTGAGAACTTAGGCAAACGGAAGACGGGTCGGACGCTTAGAGTGCGCGGTCGAGCGGGGAGCACGTAACAGTACTAGTAGTGCTCGCAAACCCTTGTATTCGGTACAATATTAATGGACTGGATGGAAAAAAAACATTGCAGGTTGCATCCTAGTACTATCGTGATCCTGCTGTGCAGGCTGAGTCGTGTGGACATGCATCCGAGCCGCCGGCCCAGGCGTAAAACTTGGAGTGGTTTTACGGATTTTACTGGCGGGAAACAAGCGGGCGCCAGTTTCCCTGCAATTTCTGCGATTTCCGTCGAGTTCCATCGTAAAACGGCGCGCGCAGCGCCGAAAAAATCAGCCCAATTAGGCAGGCGAGCAGGTTCTAACTCCCGTTCACTCCCGTAGGTCAACATTTCAACTCCCAGTGCTACACAGTGCCACGCAGCAGATCCACGACAGGCAGGCCAACTCCATCCTCACTGGCAAGCTCTTCGGATCATGCTCAGCTGTGCAGGATCGCTTCGGGATCACGCGTCCCATGTTGCTCAGCCGTGGGAACTTGTCTCAGTCGCGAGACAAACGATGCCAAGGTGCGCTACAGGCCTGTTGTCACGGCGGTCTCGCTCAAGTCGATGCATAACATGTAGGTCCATTCTTTCGTATCTGGGGGTGATCCATTAGGTCTGAACTCACTGGCAGCTGTAAATGGTGTCCTGGACATCGACAAATGGTCGAGGAAACTAGTCGTCCAACAGCCACCCTGGTCACTGCTATGAACGACGCACGCCGGAAACACAAGGGCTGGCTGCACAAGGGTGAAACACAGTGGCCCCTGTTGCGTTTCTGTGCAGGACCCGCCACGCTGAGTAGCCGATCCCGGCCCTTACTGTCGATCACAACCAGCTCCCCCTTTGGTCAGCGATCTTCATCAATCGCAGCTCCACCACTGTAGGTGTCTATGCTATCCAACTCGCCAAAGCGATCCGGCTTCGTGTGGTTGCGTCTGCTTCGGCTCACCACGAGGCGTTTGTGCATTCGTTGGGTGGAGACCTCGGCGCTCATTGGTGGCTGTCAAGTCCACGATAGCTTCCCGACCGTTGAGATTCACACCCTGACTCGCATCGCCATGCGCCGAAGGCGTGTTTATCATCCAGACCTTAAGACCATCGATGGGCGTGGGTATATGCTCGTCAGAGCATCCCGTTCGTTGACACCTGCATGTGATCGGGTACGCTGTACTATATAGTCTTGATCCGGACATGATAGAATTCTGAATGAACGGGTCTGTACTTGTTAGTCTCGGAGCCACTGAGTGGTTTTTTTTACCTGTCGCTGACCACTGTCTACTTGCCCAGGTCAACAATATATTTGGAGTGACAAATTTGGCATCAAAAGGGCTTGAGGGGCCATTAAAGGGGGCTTACCTCTCCACCTCTGGATTCACCAACACGATGGGTGTCGAGGACCTTTGGAAAGTACGTGGTAGCCGTTCATTATATATATAATATTGATTTTAATCTTCAGGCGCTCAATCCCGTTGCATCCAAGCAATCACTCCTGGAGCTTACGACAGGGTATGCGCTGCGAGAAGCGCACATCAAGCATCAGCGAAAGTACATTATCGGGGTAGACGCAAAGTAAGTTCGTCGGTGCATCTCAAGGGGTACCACAAGAGGGTGCTTACAAGGGGCGAACACAACTTCGACAGCCTCTGGATGGCCCAGTGTCAACACGCCTTCCATGCAGGGCATGCCCAATCTGGCGAGAATCCAGAGCTTCGTACACTTTTCTATAAGCTCGCTCGTCTCCACAACAATCTTGTCGATGTCATCCTTGTTTTCGATGGACCACAGCGACCGCCTCTCAAACGGGGAAAGCATGTCATCGCCCGCCCGCCGTGGCTGACAGAAAGGTTGACCAACATTGCTGACGCCTTTGGATTCCCTTCGTATACGGTCGGCCAGCCTGTTCATGTTTGATGACTGTACGAATGACACTGCCTTTCAGGCCCCTGGTGAAGCTGAGGCAGAGCTGGCGAAACTCAACAGGAATGGCATCGTCGATGCAGTCTTAACAGAAGATAGCGATGCGGTGGTGTTCGGGGCTGAGACGGTCATTCGAAGGTGAGAAGGGAGGAGTCTCTTGTTCCTAATCGTTATTGACTCGATCCAATAGTGACAAAGAAACTGATGATGGGGTGGTTTGCTATTCCTCCACGGATGTTCACGTACATCATGATGTTCAGCTCAGCCGTGGTGGTCTTCTCTTGATGGCACTTTTGTGTGGCGGTGACTATCATGTTTGTCGGTCGTTTTTGCACGGTTGAACTCGACTAATGGCCCTTAGCCTGGTCTCCCCGGCTGCGGTTGGCGAACCGCACTCGGTGCTGCAAAATATGGCCTTGGAGATGACCTTCTCCGTGCAGCCACTAGCAAAAATGTCGATGATCTGGCAAGCTATGCAAAGGCGTGGGCGGACGAGTTATGTTTAGTTCTCACACGCGACCACCTTCGTCATATCGGACGACGGTGCGGAGCTGTTGCAAACTCGATTCCGACTGATTTCCCATCTCCAACTGTAATTCTCAACTATGCCTCCCCAGTCACCTCTGACATGGAGAGGGCAATTGAGCTTCTTGCCAGTCCTCGGGAGCTCGACGTGAAGCGGCTCGCATTCTTATGTGAGCTCCACTTCGGATGGAGCCGCTACCAAAACCCTCGGTCCGTGAAGGGCTTGGAGTCCTGCGGAACGCTTGGCAAACTGCAGTCCTTGGTCTTTGAGGGCGCGTTTCTCCGTGCTTTGTACGAGGTTTGTCATCCCTTAGTATCTCATGTCCGATGCCTCCTCACGATCTGCCATAGCACCTGTGTTCCTCTGAAGACGGAAAGACGCCACAGTCCAGGAGCGATAGGCTTGGGCTGCACTCAGTCATCCGTGTCCATCATCAACACCGCCGCAACGCGCCTCCGCCAGCAACGTCTCTTTCTCAAGATCGCGTTGAGGTCAAGACCGACATTTTGGTCAAGGCTGCGAAACGCGGCATCAATGATGTCATGCAGCTCGGCGAATCTGGTCCTGCTCTGTATCTGGACACCACAACTGCTGACCCTGGCCGATGCCGTGTATGGATGCCCGCTCAGCTCACCGAGCTAGTGCTCGGAAACCGTGTTTGAGTGTAAGAAAGGGTGTTGTAGTACTACTACAGACATGGCAATATGTATACGAAGAATGGACTTGTCGAGCTCGTAGTAATCACGATGCACAGTATTAGTGCAAATGCACAAGTTGATCGAAGCTCAGATGTGAGGCCTCGAGTGTTGGAGCATGCATCTTTGCCCATTTCAATTCCTTGTCACTGCAACTCCGAGTTGTTTTCCCGAGGAGATGGCCAACAAAAAGTCGACCAAGGTCACATCCACCCAGGGAAAATCAACCATCGAGACTCTCGTACAAGCACGAAATGAGACTCGAGACAAGCATCTCAAGGCAGAGAAAACGGTGAAGAAGTACAAGGCCAACATTCGGCAGGGACAGGAGTTCCTAGCACGCATGGTTGCTGAGAAGCAGCGTTCCACACATCATGAGCAGGGTTTGTCGACGAGTGACGCTGCACATGCCACCACGTCAGCGGGATCGCCAAGTACCGATATTAACGTTGAGGAGTTTAGTCGTGCGTTCGACAACATCCCGAACAAGTACTCTGCCATGGCTCTCGAGCTATTCCTGGTGGAGAAGTGTATCAATCAAGGGTGTGCGAAATCAGTGAATGGCATCTCCGCGGCTTTCTGTTATCTCTGGGACTCGTACGTTCTCCCGTTTGTCTTGCAGGAGCTAACAAAGAACTGATCTGCACTCTTATTGATCAGGCAGGGCGACAAGTACCGCGGCGAGTACAAATACGATGAGATCACCGGCGCCATCTCAGGCAATCCAGCCAGATCAGCTGTCGTCAAGGACATTACCAAGGTGATCAAGAATAAGCACAGTGCAGCCGGAAATCCACGCACGCACGCGTCGGCAATGACGATCGAGGACATGCGTCGATTGATGGACTGGTCGTATGCACAGAGCCCACCCCATGAAGTCGAACAGCTCCTGACACTCGCTCGCGAGAACCGTCCCTTGGATGCCACACTGGTTCGCAGAGTCGGAGATCAGTTGTTCAACCGCGCTTTTGCGACGGCCGGGTTTACCTTGTGGACTAGGTTCGTGATTAATGGTTGCAGGACTGTTGTGGGGTGTCGCTGCTGACCCCGGGCCTTGCATACAGAAACTTTGAGCTCATGAAGCTCAGACATCGTGATATCGGATGGAACTGCAAAGGACGACCACCCTACAACATTCCCTACTTTCTCGTTAGCCTGAAGAATCGCAAGGGATGGCAGCGCAAGGGAGAACATGAGGGGGCATTGAGCGGTACGTCACTCGGTCATACAGAGGCTTCTTGGGTAACACACGATCATAGGAAACGAGTACGAGATCTACGCACAACCGAAGACCCCCGAAATTTGCATGTATACCCATTTTCCAGCTTGGGTCGATTTCCTCCAAGTTGTCCTCTTGAAATGCCCGCTGCATGAAGACGAGTTCGTTTTCCCTCGCATTGGTGCAAACGGCATCGTCTACCCACAGGAGGAAATGTCGTACGATGCGGTTCAGAAGACAATCACTCACATTTGTACTGCAGCCAGCCTTTCGGTGTCATACACGACACATTGCTTCCGTCGCGGTGGTGCCCAACATCGTTTCGTTTTTGCTCCTCTTGGCGAGAGGTGGTCACTGAGCATCATTCGGTGGTGGGGCGGTTGGGCTGAGGGCGAGAGCGTAAGTAAATCCTTCGCATCCAACAGTATGCCGGTGTGTGACCCAGGGATGACAACAGGTCGACACCCTCATCCGCTACTTGTTGGACGAGCTAACACGATACGAGGTGTCGCACCGCGACGCTCTTTGTCCCATCCCACGCGAAGCCGACCGCTCTTTCAATGGCGATCACGTTCTCACATCTCCGGTCACTGCAGCGGAGACACGCCAGTTCAAGGCATCTGTGGACCGACGTTTTGAACAACTGACAGTGCATATCGACAGCACCGTCAGCACCGCCTTTCGGCGGCTGTCATGTCAACCTCCAGACCGTCAATCTCCAGCTACGTTTCCCACACCGACCAGCACCCCCAGTGCTTCGAGTTCGTGCCCGCCCACTCCCTTGCCCTCACCACCAAGCAGCCTGTGTTCACTCCCGACCACGGATGCGGCAGGGCCTCACGTCGTGCCTGAATCACCACCCGCACCGTCCAACTTGAATCCGCTTTCCTCCACGTCTCCAGTCTATCATTCCCCGACACTCTCGTCTGGAGCGGTCCAACCCGTCCAACAACCACCGGCGTCCTCCACCGCGAAAAAGGCTATGCCGATCCCCGGTGTGGCCGTACCCAACCTAAAGAAGAAAGGGAAGGATGCATGGCGCGAGGCCATTAACCAGTGGGAGACTGCGGACCCCGGCATGGGTGGGAAGGCCCTCAAGGACTGGCCGGAAGAGTGGTACACAGGAACGATGAAGCAGTTTACCGCCTCGAAACGCCGGATGCGTCAGGTAGTGGCCGAAGAGTTCTACCGGTGAGCATGTTCTCGGTTCAGGCCTGTAATTGTTGGCACAATGTCCCTCTAGGTTCGACCGTGACGAAGACATGTTCGCATGTGAATACCCGGAAGCTAACCGAGGCTTCAAGCCGCTGTTCGACGCCATCCAAGCAAAGCGGATGAGTCGCGGGGAGATCAGCGGCCGCAAGAGCAAGAATGGGACACCCAGCGAGCGGACCACTGCGACAACTTCGGCCTGATCCGATCCCACCACATTCGCGCACGCAGGACGTCGCTGCACTCACGGATTCACGGCCCACAACGGCACACTCTCAGGCGGTCGTCCTATGACTATCCCGCCACTCTCTTCAAGTTTCCTCGGGCTCTCAGGACATCACGGACAGACTATATCGTTATTTACCACATCGTTCACTGTCTCGTCACGCTGTATTCTACTTGACATGTAGCATCCCGTTCACGTTCTCGCCATCCATCATTCATCACTCAAGCTGTAGTTGTGTTACTAGCTCATCCTCCTCTCATTCTCTCGCTGTTCTCTTCTGTTTCCGAGTCAATGTAGCAGCAGCAGATTTCGTTCGTCCCAGGGCAGTCTCATAGCATTCCGAAGGCAACAGCGGGAAGCGCGACAGGCGTCGACGTCGACTCGGAGCCTGGTGCGGTGGTGCATTGAACACTGTAGGGAATCCGGGCGACGCCGAGGTCGCACGGGCAGGTCACGTGAGCGTAAAACTCGCGCCCCAGCGGGGTAAAACGTTCGAAAGAACCGAAGAGGCTAGCACTCTTGCCTCTCGCCAGCCTATCAGCACACCAGTTGCGATGCCTCACAGAGCCTTTGTGGCTCTGTTTCTGCTTTCGTCCAAACCCCATCAACGTTAGAGCAGTGTTTCGGGCCGGAAAGCCCTTTGGGCTTTCGCCCAAATCCTCATAACTTCGGACATGCTATCAACACCAACCCTTTCCATCCCTCAGTAGTCTGATTGGGCTGTGAGCGTTGATAGCCATAGATGGGTATACAATACAATCACACTAATGATACATAATGTCCCCCGTCAGACCAAAGACAAATCTCCGGTAAAGTCATTTGTGATCTCCCGATGAAAGGGACTCGGGCTTCGTATGCACTCCTTCAGGGATTTGAACATGTGCAACTTGGGTCTTTGCTTCCCCGGCGGACTTGGCCTTGCCCATCCAAGATAGTACGCAATCTCTGAGTTCAGCTTTCTCCTTCTTCCAAGCTTTCTCTTTCTTCATTCTATCCTCCCAGGCAATGAGATGCGCCATAAACCCGTCGTTAGGCGCAATTTGTTCACGTCTCTCCTTTACATGAGCGATGGCCTTCGCTGCACTCATACCCTGCGTGGTGATCAAGTATGCACACACGAGGGTAGCGGAGCGGGATATGCCTTCGCGACAGTGAACCTGTTGACACGGCTTCAATATATCCGACGAGGACGATACACGTATATCCACTCACGAGTACTTTGTTCTTCTCGTCAGCGTTCAACGCAAGTTCGATAAATTTGATGACACGCTTGAAATATTTAGCGATATTGTCACCACGGTTGTCGTTGATCGATATATGCAAGGTGTTTAAGCGCTTGTCTAACGTTGGGAGATTGTTTGTGCCTAACATCGCAGAGACGACGTGGGTGATCCCGTATTGTTTCAGGGTTTGTCGTGAATTAGCTTCATCAATGCCCGCGAGATAGACGCGGGGAGCAACGAGGTCGAGGACGAGGACGCGGGACATCCTCGAAATGTGAGACAGAGGTGAAAGTCATCAACGAGTCTGCTTAAGTATAATTAAATCCGGGGGGCAGCTAGGGGCACCTTCTGGTGCTCGCCTCATCCGGGCATCAAAGCGACTGCGAGTTTCATGGGCCACAGAATGTGCTCTCGAAGGGACAGCGATCAAGATAAATATTACGTAAGTCCACATCTGACATTCGCCTCGTCACCTTGCTTGCAAATTGTTGTGCATCTATGTAAAATGCGAAAATCCTTTTCTCTCTAGCAACTCTCCAGGGCAATTCTCGCTCGATCGGAGTCAGCGCCTTCTTCGCAGTCAGCTTCAACATGCGGATTATACCCGAAGAACTTGTCCGTGTATGCATATATGAGCACCGAGCAGATCCGGATTCCGATTGTTTGAACGATTTTCCTTCCGAACGCACCAGGTCAATGACCAGGACCTTGCAAGCAAGGTGACAAACGCAGTGGGTATACGATTACACTAATAATGCATGATGTCCCCCGTCAGACCAGAGAAAGTTCCGTGAAAGTCATTTGTGATCTCCCCCTCCCCCCGATGAAAGGGACTCGGGCTTCGTATGCACTCCTTCAGGAATTTGAACATATGCAACTTGAGTCTTCGCTTCCCCGGGGGACTTGGCCTTGCCCATCCACCGTGAAAAGGGATTCCCGAGGACAATTACGCTCTTGCCCTTCTTCTTCCGTTCTGCCTCACTCTTCACTATGGCGTCCTCAAACTGATCCCCCCAGGCAATGAGCTGCTCCATAAATCCGTGGTTGGGGGCAATTATGCCACGTTTCGCCTTTACATGAGCGATGGCGTCCTTTGCCCGCATAGGGGTCGTGGCCACCAAGTAGGCACACACGAGGGTAGCGGAACGGGACACGCCTTGGAAACAGTGAACCTGTCGACACCTCTTCAATATATCTGACGAGGACGACACGCGTATGTATATCCACTCACGAGTACTTTGTTATTCTCGTCAGCGTCGAACGCATCTTGGATAAATTTGACGACAATGTCGAACCATTCAGTGATATTAGTGCTGGCTTCGTCGCGGATCGGTACACGCAACACGGACACGCTCTCCCCGAACTCTGCGCAAAAGTGTGCCTCGATCGCAGAAACGATGTGGGTAATACCGAGACGTTCTAGGGTTCTTGATGAACCAGCTGTAACAAGGTCCGAGAGATAGAGTCGAGGGGTAATGGTAGTGGCAGCACGGCCGTAGGAGTCATCTACACTGTTTCCTGGACGACGCTTGGTCGTCTTTTCAACGAGGGGAGTCTGAGAACTGGTTGTTGGAAAGGAAATCATCGAGACTTGAGACAGACTTGAAAGTGGGCGATGCTCATCAACAGGTTCATGACCGGTGACCGGTGACCTATCGCACAATCGACCATTTAGTCCAGCTCTGCCCTGCTGTAATCAATTAAGGCTTGCACAGCCACAGCCTCAGTCAGCAATAAACAACCGTCAATGGCCCCGCTGAGCTCAACAAACTTGTACACGAACAGCCATGTCGAAACATCATCCCGGTGCGTATTTTCGGTCTGTTAGCCCACGTCTTAACTAACCAACATATCCAGATTTAATCATGTGCAGGCGTCAGCCTGGAATAGGTCAGTGTCGCGTCAATATCAGGTTTCTCATCGCTGACAACTCATTCAGCCATTGGACGTTTGTGTGAAAAGTGCGACGGTAAATGGTGAGCCCGTTTCTCCTCATTGCGTCCCATCGCTTCACTGATAACTTTCAGCCCAGTATGCGACTCTTACGTCCGACCTGAAACCCTCGTTCGTATATGCGACGAGTGTAACTTTGGAACCTATGGCGGTCGATGTATCATTTGCGGTTCTCCAGGTACTCGCATTTCACTCGATTTCCAGCGCAAACATGCTGAAATTTCTTTGATTAAGGTATCTCGGATGCGTACTACTGTGCAGAATGTACAAGGCTCGAGAAGGATCGTGATGGGTGTCCAAAGATTGTGAATCTGGGTGCCAGCAGAACAGACTTGTTCTACGAACGGAGAAGACTCGGTCAGTGACTGCGTTTCTATCAGGATCGTGTACTGATGCTTTCGTTGAACAGGATTTAAAAAGAGCTGAAAACGAGCCTTCACGTTCACCCTTGGTGCCATTGATAGACTGAGAAGGGGATAATGGGTGCGGGGTTTTCCAAATTTGCAAACTGGCTGTTGCATGTGTCAGGGTAATTTCTGTTCAATCAATATACGGGACGTACCGGAACTGAGGCATGTCAACCTAGCAAGTATCACTCGTTATCATCAAGGTAAGTGGGGAGGTGAAGTGGATCATACCGGTGCTTTAAAGACCACGAAAAGATGTGTTCCGTCGTGTGTATCAAGCGCCTCGCAGTCTCCACATAGGTCTTTTGCACAGTAAGCACATCGGAACCAGGGCCCGTGAATGCGCTCCAGGCAACGGTCGCAGAGCGCAGTGGAATGAAGAAGAAAAGAAAGATATTCTAATGGGAGGTCAAACGCAGTTTCTCTGAAAGCTGTGGAGTCGAACCTTTTGGGTCTCCATGGGGTGCAAGACCACCAACTGGTCCCGCGGGGACTTTGTAACTGAACAGACCTCGTCAACCGCGCAATCTATCCTGTAACAAATGGACGTACAGTTTGGGCAAGAACCCAGAGTTTGACTGAAGAGGGCGATGAACTCGCCGAGGAAGTTTGAAGAATGAGTGCATAGGATCATGGAGCATATATGAACACTCCTCGCAGGAAGCACACTAATGTCCGAGAATCAGATAGGGCTTCAGGCCAGGTGCAAGGATGAACAAACCAAGCTGAATGGACTAGGACATGTTGCACATTGATACCTCGTCCCGAATATGGTCTAACAGTTCTCGTTCGTCATTACTGCCACAACGTGTGTGTGTGTGTGTGCACAAACCTCTTTGCATCCATCGCAGATTATCCCATGGTCTTCCGGGGGATCATCTTGTGTGACGAGCTGCATTCTGGATCCTACAACGGTTTGGGCGTAGGAGGAATACACCGACGACGGTTTCGAGTGCGACGCAGTGAGGACATGCGCGGCGTCTCGACCTGTCCAAAGATTCATTGCACGACGCGAAGCAGTTCGAACTTTCTGAGTTTCAAGAGGATAAGGAATCTGGGTGGGAATAGCATCAATGAGATGGGTTACTCGATGGATGTACTGTGTGTGTATACCTTTATCATTATATGTGAAGACAAGTGTCCCCCATCGGACGAATCCAAGTTCCCTGGGAGACCTGCGGATTCGCAGTTAGAACATATATCGACCGAGTCGCATATTGCACAGTGAAATCGGGCGCCGAGAATGTCCTGAAGGCAGCTGCGAAAAGTTCAGATTGGCAACTCAAAAGGCACATTAATATTGGGACGTACTGAGCGCACTTGACGCCTGGGTGTTTCATAGCTGTGGAACACATCAGATAAAAAGGTAACCGAATCTTTGATGTACACGTACACTGTTCCTCATGCGCGTCTTGGGTCGTCGCCATCGCAGGTAGACCTTCCGGTTCGCTCCTTGGCCTTGCGGGCTTATCCATCGCAACTAAGAAGGCATGCGTAGGATGTATGTCATGAACCTGACTGCAACACGCATACTTTGTCAGTACGTGATCGAACTTGGAGGGTCAAGCTAATGACCTATAGCAGGCCCGACAAAGATTGAATTTCGGACAAGATGCGCATTTGTAGCGCCTCCCAATGATCGTGGAGTTACACGTCGAGCATCTACATGTCTGCATCTCCTCTTGTTCTGAAAAAGACCTCCGTCAAGGGTGAACACATAGACGAAGGTCAGGACTACGTACCAACGTCGTCCCAACCACGATATCCCCATACTTTCTCGAAATACGCATGTCGCAGTTGTCCTTTCCGTGGTGCAGAGCGTCTCCACAGCGACATTGCATCTTCCGGGGATGTTGGTTCTGGGCCAGTATTGCTAGCAGGCAGGGCATGGTAGATGCCTGCAGCTTCGATGCATCCGGAGCAAAGTTCATAGCCCTCATGCTCTGAATCGGACTGCCGAGAACCACGTAACGTCGGGCTCGAGGATGGAAGGGACGGCAAAGGCTTATTGTGGGCATGTTCGCCGAGGCCCTGCGAAGAGCTGGTCCACATCGTCGACTCCATGGCTGAGCGAGATGGGGATGAAGAAAGCTGAATGCTTGGGTGTATTGGATCCAAATTCCTCTCCTTCCCCTTGCCAAGATCGAGCGTCAATCCATTCGGCGACGTATGCCCTGCTGGTTCTTTCTCCCCGCACATCGCACATACGTATCGGATGGCGTCAAGTAATACCCCGCACTCAGAGCACGTGGTAAGCGTTCCAGGCGGAGGTCCGGCCTGTGGAAGAAACTGTAGAACCTCGGGAGGGATATCGGGTGCGACCGTGAAAGGCATTTCCACCGAACTAGAGGAGGATGCCGAGGTAGAACCTCTTGCAAGATCTTCATCCCGGTGTTTCCGCTGAGAAGCAAGCCAACTGAGCTGCATACTATTGGGGCGGATGTGTCCGGACGACGAACTCGCGGATGGCTCGTTCTCATCTTTGATGCTGAAACCGTCCTCGTAACCTGAGTCGTGTGTAGATGGACTTCCACCTGTATACGAATAGTAATATTTCCCCCGTGGATCTCGTTGCAATGCAAGGTCTCCATCTATGTGTTCTTGCGAGTGTCGATCGTCAGGTATGGATACTGATCGTGAGTCGGATTCGGATGGTTCAGGTGTAGCACCGAGCATTGCTTTGATCGTGCGTGCATTCTGATCCCGAAGCCAAGCAGCTCCTCTGTCTCTGGCCGACAGTGAAAGTGCTTGTTCGAAGGGGGAGGAAGAACGGGAACGATTACGCTTGGCAAGTGCTTCGGCCTCCTCTCGGATCTTCAGCGTTTCAAAGACGGCTTCAGGGTTCGCGGGGTAACGTTCGACAACGGAGGACTGGTAACGATCAGAGAATGGGCCTTCCGAGGTGGCGGGATCTATCTGCCTGTCCATCATGGGGTCCGAATAAGAACGGTCCTCTTCTGGCATAGTAAAAGACTCCAAGTCCTCATCCCGTCCATCGCTCCGCTGCGGTTCTTCGTCTGGATACGCGCTCCGATCTTCGTGACGGCCATATGTGTCCCTCGAGCTGACTGTCACCGAGTCGTCGTCGAAATCGCCACTTGGCCCCACTCCTGTCCAACTGAGCTCTCCACTGCTCTTGTTTCTCCCCTTGTACTCCTCCAGACTCGCCAGACTCGATGTGTCGCTCAAGCTGGGGCCATCGTAGTCCACTGTGACGTGCACTCGTAGAGTTATGCGTCGTTTGCTGCCAAAGCTTCTCCCTGAGAGTATGGATGCCGCGGAAGACAGAGGTGGGTCGTCCGAGCCAGCCTGGAAATACTGGATTGCCTCTGTGAGATCCGACTCCGTCGTGATGTCGGTGACTTCGCCGTCGTCATCCTTGTAGGCGATCACGTACGGTGTGGCATAGAGGGAAAAGCATTGTTCGATCTACATGATGCCAATAAGTAAGACTGATACAGCTAGCCAATTCATAAATCGTGATGAGTCTTAACACACCTTGTTCCTCAGGAGATCGTACGAACAATTCTTGGCTGATGCGAAGCTAATGTGCTTGTTCCACCGATCAAAGGTGCACTTCACAACCAGTGGTCTGTCTGGCCGCACGTACATGCCAGACACTGGTCAATTGGAGTATTCGGTGCACCTTGGATTACTACCTACAGGATGTTCCGCAGCCGACTTGACATGATCAATAGTAGTAATCCACATGTTACTCCCGCACCGCCACCCACAGAACTAAGACGCACAAACGACCAATGAATTGCAATAGACAATGATGGAAAAAAGGGAAGAAAATTGTATGCGAAAAACACGTTAGTTTGGGGCCAAATACTATTACTCAAGACAAGTGGAAACTGCCAACTCCTTCCTTCATCGCCGTCCGCAACTTCTCTTTCATTACCTTCTTCGAGCTGTATTCTGGTAGCTTCAAATAGTTCACGCAAGTCATCACACTTGGCAAGTAATCGTCGGCGGTGAGCGGGGCCTCGTGCGGCTTGCGAACAACCGTGAGTGGCGGGTTGAGGCCACGGAACCCTGATGAGATTGAATGGTGATGTCAGCGTAAGTTGGCTGTCGCAGAATGGGACAACCAACCTCCTATCGGCAACTTTGGACTTCCAGTAATAAATTGCAAGAAATCACGTCTTGTGGTCACATCGAACTCAGACATCGACTCGATCAAATCTCGAATCGAGCGACTCTCCCCATTGAACCCGTGATCAGCCTTGACGGCCTCAACGAGAGCTACCATCTACGTCAGCACAACTCAAACTGCAGCAAGTCAAAGTAAGACTCACTTTCGATAGTCCAGTCCTCGTCAGAATTCCCGAACAGCATGACTAGCTCATCCGCTGAGAATGCTTGTAAATCCGAAATCGGGAAGACCTTTGAAAATCCCTCTCTGAAAGCCTTGGCTTGTGGTTGAGCACCTGACCCTATGATTGCATCAAGAACCTCGTGAATGTACTGTTCCACATTCTCGGACGTTACAGGAATGTTGCGACCGCCAGGCTGGACAAAGCGAATGGATCAGAAGGGCTTGCAAAGACTGACAGGCTGCTTACCCTGAGTTCGATGTCATAGCCTGGTAGTGTGAAGTCCAGAGCGAGGTCCTCTACATTGACAATATCCATCAATGCAACTTTGCGGAAGAGCTGCTTGACGGCGATTAGGACGCAACACGCGAACGCGGAAATGAATAGACAAACCTTCTCTGTTTGGCCCTTAGTGGCAGCATAGCTTTGAAGTTTGGCTAGCGAATTGGCGAGGTCATTATCGACCAGCTGCGGCACGGTTAGCGTCAACTTTTAGATCAACAAATTGGGACGTACCCTGAGCGAGTCGATAGTCAGAGAAACTTCTTCTCCAAGAACAAGCTTGATGAAAATCTTATTCAAGGAAAGGTCGATGATTCTCGAGTCCAGCATCGCTTTGGCCACATACTGCCCAATTACGCGGAGGATATGTGTACGTTTCCTGCCGAAAGTCAGTCGGTCTACAATCGCTGAGGGGCGGTCGCTTACTGTCCACCATCGTTCGCAATGTCATCGGGGCTAATGGGTGCCGGATAGAGTCCAGTTGGATGATGCACATAGAGACCAGGGGAACCAGCGTCCGCATCACGCCAAATCTTCAGGTCCCGGCGGGCGAATTCCTTCGACACGAGCGAGTAAAACTCAAGGGTTGGACCAAGACCGGTACCGACTTCCTCAAAGTATTCCACTTCCAGGATAGAAGAGGACGACCCGTATAATTCGAACACCTTTACCGCCGACTCCAGAATATGCTTGCGGGAGATGCGGACTTTCTGGCGTTGCAGACGGCCCAGGAAACCAATCCCGTCATCACGACGTGATGTATCTTGTCCGCGGTTCTGTTGACTTTGCCACTTCAGGATAAGCCGTGCATAACCGAAGGATGTGGACTGCAGGTAGTTGTAACGAGTGGCAAACGGGAAGAGGAAAGGGAAGTTTTGTGGCAGATCGATTGCCCAGTCCGGCAGACACGAACTGAATACGCCATTAGTCGACGTTCTCCGATCATAGTGACGACAAACCTCGCAACAATCATCGGCTCCTCCAACTGTCGAGTAAGCTTAGCCGTGAGTTTGTTGTTGACGAATGCTGATTCAGCCAAAGCATGGCGATCAAGAGGCCGCGTCGGACGCTCAGCTTCTACCGCGTTGAGTTTGTGAAGGACCCGCAGGAGACGTAGTATCTTGGCATGGGGGGCGTCATCAGGCAGCGATGAAAGTGTGGGGCTAGGTGACCGGACTCTTGCAGCTGCTTCGCTTCGCGCTGAGGCTAGAAGAAATTAGTGATCTGTCGCCAGCAAACAGACTCAAGGCTTACAGTCTGGGCTTGGAGGCGGTCCGCTGACTTTCTTAAACTTGACTGTGTATACACCCTGCCACATCGCGCCGGATGGCAAAGCACCTACTTTCTTCCTCATTTCATGTTGGTGGATTGCGCCGTATATTGTTAAATCCAACGGCAGCAAGTACTCATCCATCCAGAATTCAAGGTGCCAATCAGTTGGCTTTGCCTTGAGAGCTGCGGCATATGATGATTTCTGAGCATTTCCCTGTCGGCCCGATGATATCGATGGTGCGCTTTTCGCTGAGTTCGGTGTTGCTATGCGTGTACCATCTAGCGTTTGTGCTTCGATTCTACCATCATCTATGACAAAACAAGTAAGCAAGGTCACGAAACCGCTTGTGACCCGTGGCACACCTTCGGCAACAGAGAGCGTCACAGTCTTGTCAGCGGCTAGATCTCCGTCCTCATCATCGTCTTCAAAGACCTGAGCAACATGCGTCAGAATACCTCGTGGTTCACGGAGATTGAGACGGACCTCCGCATCGACTTCATCATCCGTGAACTCGGAAACAACCCCACTCTCCTGGACCAACGGCTCTTCGCGCCTTGGCATGCTTTCAGCGACCGAGGCCGAGCTGGTGGCGGCGGCGGCGGGACCAGTGCCAGGAATGACCTCAGATGCTCCTGCAGTTCCGTTCTTCACGCTGAGACGCTGGCTGCGTCTACGTTGCACTTCATTCGAAGGTGGAGGAGCGTCGGTTGACGTTGATGGAGGCTGGGCAGCCGACGCTGTTGGGGTTTGACCTACGTCGTGTTCTGGGTGTGTGCGAGAGGCCGTCCCGGGGCCAAAGCCAGACGCAGCCAAT
The DNA here is from genome assembly GCA_038093975.1 of Chalciporus piperatus. Lineage (NCBI taxonomy): Eukaryota > Fungi > Basidiomycota > Agaricomycetes > Boletales > Boletaceae > Chalciporus > Chalciporus piperatus. Next base: position 202,833 of record JBBPTG010000026.1, read on the forward strand.
GCTGCGAGCATGTTAGACAAACGGCCACTGGACATCAGTCCGGAAACACGAGGGCGGAGGTAGTCATTGAGGGCTTGGAACGTCGCAATGGCATGAATCGAGACTACCATGTTCTGGAGATTGCGTGGTATATCGGAGGCGTCGTCTGCGGTCAAGCGGAGTCGTAATTGACGAGCGAGCAAGGATGGGGAGCTGCGTTTTGAATCTAAAGATGATCGAGTTTAGCGACAGAATATACATAACAAGAGTCGAGTTACCATCACTCCCTTGCGCAATAGTGATCACCTCAAAGTTCTCCATCCTTGTCAAGCTTTCTTGCAACTTCTTGACCAAAATAGCGAGGGGACATTGGCCTGAATGACCACCTCTTGGCGTCCGGCTGAAGGACTCGTACAAAATCTCTTGACGACGCTTGACAGAAACTACACAATCTGAGTCCACAGTGATTCACCATAGAAGTTTGACTCACCTGGGCCTGAGCCTTTATCTGTTGCGAAGCGAAGCAGTCCTTCGACGGCTCCACTCTGAAGGAGTTCGAAACTGGAAACAGAACCCTCCGAGGAAAAGTGATCCGCGAATTCCCTCAGAGTAGAGACCATTGTCTGTTCAGAGGTTTCGGAAATCGAGAGCTTCTTAACCAAGCGCCGAAGATCATCGAACGAACCATCGCCATTACCGCTAGTGTCGTCTTGCCCAAGCGAATACTTGAACCGCATGATACGTGCGCGCAGCGTGATGGCATCTTCGGGCTCCAGAGACAGTGAATGATGCTTCTTGTAACCGGCCGTAGATGAAGGATGGACGGCCACCACATCAAGCTCTCCTGTAGCAGAAAGCTCCGACGCATCCTTATCTTTCGACTTTGTCGTGGAGAGCGTTCTGACAGCAGTGGCTTCAATTTCGTGGAAGACACCCTCTCGTCGCAAGACCGGCCTATACTCTGAAGACAGCTTTTGTAAAAGAAGATCAACAAGTTGAAGAGCTCCGATAACCAGTGACGGGTGATCTTTAGAGGATAGGATAGACGACGCAAAACTTGCAACCGGAACAAGCTGGGGTTCCAAAGCGATCAGTTGCAAGAGCGAGAGGATGGATGAAACTACTAACGTGAAGAGCAGTCTTGAGCTCCTCGCCCTCCAAGAAGCCCACAGCCTTGAGCAGACCTGTGAGGGTCTTGACGCGAATGGGTGTGATCACACTCGCAGCGTACACATCAATCAGAATAGGAACCGTCAGCTGCATGAAACGCCCGACGACATCCGGCTTTGAACGCAACATCTCTGTTCGATCAGAGAGAGGTTCTGGGTTGGAAACAAGAGGCATCGCTTCATCCGTGTCTTGACCCTGCGCGTCCGACTCTGGAGTGGTATCTACTCCTGAGCTGGGGATGGGGTGTGACACCGCTGCTGCAGCCTGGCGAGCCGCAGAACGATCGGCTTTCGCCTTGGCCTTAACCATGCGTGCTAATGCTTTGTCTGTGTAACTCTTGTGATCGAAGACACCATCTTAAAAATCGGTCAGCGTAGCGTCCTGCGCAGAGAGGAAGTGTGTTTACCTTTAGGTAGAGGTGGCATAAGCTCGGACACCAGACTGAGCGCCTCTTCCACCTGATCTTTCGAGCGGTGTGCCAAATTCTCCATTACTGTCATATGCGTGACATCGCCTCCAAGCCCCTGGCCTGCGACCATCTCGGTGGGAGATGCGGAAGGTAATACACCGGTAAGAATCTGGTACAGCGTGTCCACGATGTCCGCTTGCAACAATGTGATTGTGATTCGAGGGCTAGCGCGAGCAGCGGTAGCCAGCGCCCTGAGAAGCAACGTGTATGTGTTTGCTGCGATCGAGGGCGAGCCTCCCGATGGCATAAGGAGAAGATTGATAGCACGGATCGCAGTTTCGTCCAAAAGATTCTCAAGGTTTTCCGTGGATGCACGATGGTAGGAGTCGATGATGCGAATAACAGAAAGACAAGCGAATTCTACCAGTCTTTGATCGGAATACCCCAAGCAATTGCGGATTGTTGGCCAGACGCCCAGAACCATTGGGTAGTGGTCGGAAGAGATGTTCCTGCAGCAGTTTGCAGCAGCCTGGAGTGCGGTCCTTTGCACTGCGGTGGAGAAGAAGTCAAGATAATTTAACAACGCTGCGAGCCCGTTCTCGCGAACGATGGAGCTCGGAAACTCCTCCGAAATCTTCTCCAGGGTCTATGACATCGCTGTGAGAAGTAGACGAGCTATGCATAGATAAAGGACCTACGCTGAGGGTTTGCTCGGCTAAATCAATATACGAAATCTCGATCAACTTGCTGCAGAGGACGGGGATAGCGCCATGATAAACTACGGTATGGGCTACCCCGGGAAGAGCCTCCATGAGGTTCGCGAGGCATCTACAAGCAAGCATTTGAGCCTCCAGGTTGTCGTCCCCTTGAAAGTTTCCTCCGGTGCTGAGTGCGAGGGCAGCAGCAAGCGCAGCGTCGGGATCGGGATCTTCACCATCTTCACCTCCGTCGTCCTCGTCGTCCTCATTGATACCTCGTCCGCCAAGTATCTTGACGAGCTCCCGCACGAATTCTTCAACTTGGAATGAGCCGGCCAAGGTGTCCTCGGTAGAGATGGATAGTAGCTCGCTCAACTCCTGAAGGGTCACGAGACGGGTTGTCGGGCTGGCGGTGGACTTGATGTTATTAAGCATGGTTTTGAGACGCCCAGAAAGGGAGACCATGTATGAACCGATGTGTCGATAGTCGCCGAAAATGGCCATCGCGGCGGTCTCGTCCAGGCCTCCAAAGCCTCGAGAAGCCTCCGTTGGAGACCGCTCCTCGTCATCTCCACCATCGTCAACGTCGCCCTCAATGGGTAACGGTTCATTATCATGTTCATCTGCATCCTCGTCGTCGTCGGCGTAATCTCTCCGATCTTCCTGCGAGGGTTCTTCACACTTCAGCGAATCGGCCTCGATCATATCGGTGTCTTCGTCATGTATTTTAGATGTACTTGCACCGGCTGCGGCCTTTGCTTTAGCGGCCACTTTGCCTTTAGTTGTGGCGGGTCTACTCGATGTTGTGGTCAATACATGGATTCGTGAAGAGTGATCTAGAATACCTGGATTTTTTGGGCATTGGGGCAGAAATCGAAGCGGAGGGACTGCCTCGAGATCTCAAGGAATAGGCGGTGGTTCTGGTACGTTTGGAAGACGACAAGGCTGAGTTTGCCCCCTCTTCTTCGGAATCAGCGTCAGGCGCGGCGCGCTTCTTCCCTTTCCGGTCCTTGGTGGGTTCGTTGATAGTGAGAGATGTGGTTGGAGCTGATGGGAAAGTGGCTCTGCGTGCCCTGGAGCCGCGGCAGATGACGAGTGTCAGGCTGAATAGAGTCGGAGGGTTCACAGGATGACACACCTTTTGGAAGCTCGAGCAGAATCGTCAGTCGAGTCCTTTGCCTTGCCCTTTGCTGAGGTAGTTTCACGGGCTCGTTTGTTCTTTGATAACGCTGGCTTGGATGCGCGACTGTTTTCCAAGGGGATAGATTGCTCCGCTAATAGGTCGCTGTCCTTGTCTCTTGGCTGTTCGCGTTCCTTCTCCTTCTGCCTGGCAGCCTTGACTCTAGCACTTGAACGTAGTGATCTTGATTCAGAAACAGCGGTGGAGGATGTGGAAGTGGATGGAAGTTCGACTGATTCTGATTGGGGTAGCTGAGAGGTACTGGAGCTTGTGGCTTCTTGTTGATGGATTGGTTGTAAGTCCATTTAGAGCATGCCCCCAGCCATCGATTCAAAAAGTCAAAATGAAGTTTACAGACAAGGTCGCGGTTCAGAAGAAAGAAAGACAAGCTGTTGGAGGGGGCGAGGGATTTGTCGGATTTCAAGTAGTATTACATCGGCCACAGCGCAGGCGGAGGCGTGAGAAACCCCGCAATCCAAGTGGCGTATGCTAGTACTTACTACTACTGTAAACTAGTGATACTAGACACAAGCCATACCGTCAGATCTTTCCTGTTACACGACCGCTGCGGATTCCACCAGGATCTCATCCACACTCTTGACTAGTAGCTCAATAATCTTCTCAATTTCCTCTGCCGTCGCATTATATGCAGGTCCCAGTAGGATAGTCTCGCCTTTTGTCCCATCTAGGGAGGCACCTCCTGTCATACCCATCGCAATAAGTCCGTTCTCAAGGCAGCGTGCTTGGACTAGCATGGCGAACGCCTTGCCTTGGAAGTCCAATTTCGCTGCCTCAGGACCAGAGAAATCAAACTCGATGCCCCAAAATGCGCCTCGTCCACGAATGTCGAACGTGAACGGCTTGGCTCTCGCATCTTCTGCCAAGAGCCTTTGATGAAGGCGTTCTTTGATCAGTTCACCGTTGTCTACGGCCTTCTCGAGCAAATTCTCCTCCTTAATGACCTGCTGCACTGCCAGCGACGCAGCACAAGCCAGCGGATGCGCCTATGGAAATACTAAGATCGCGACGTGGTGGAGCAATCGAGGCTCAACCTACCTGATAGGTGTGTCCGTGCTTAAGAAGACCTGAGCCACCTCGTATGCCTCTTGCAACTTTGGGAGATAGGAGTACTGCTCCGATGGAGGCATACCTGGCCGAGTATGAGAAAAGGTGTCACAGGGACATGCCTTACGTACCCTCCACCAAGACCTTTAGCTACAGCTTGCAGATCAGGGGCTGCTCCGTCACCGACACTTTGCCACGCATGTAAGGAACCCATCCCTGGAAGTACAATTATGTCACAAGCTCATGAATAAACACGGCTGACTTACTACCCATCCCAGACATGACTTCGTCCAGGATAAAGAGGGCACCATACCTTTCGCAAACAGACTTCATCGCCGCAAAGTATCCCTTTGGAGCACCTAGGACACCAGTAGTGGCCCCAACAACAGTCTCCGCGGCGACTTGAAGTAGTTCAGCATCGTGCAGGACAAGGACAAAGAAAGGAACTCACATCCAATGACGGTCTCAGGGCCAAGTTCGATGAACTTGTCTTCTAACTCTTGCCTAAGGCGCTCAACGTACTGTTCTTCTGTTTCATCTGGTTTCTGGAACCGCTTCGCATATGCAGGGGAAACATGATGGAAATGTTCCGTATCGAGGATATCCGCGTATGGTGCACGCCTAATGGGATGGTGGGCAAGCGACAAGGTGCTTAGAGTGTTGCCGTGGAACGACAACTTGCGGGCAATAAAGTTCTTTCGTGCAGGTTGTCCTATTTCGACGTAGTACTGAAGATCCATTAAGTCAGACGATACGAATGCCGGGTGGGATCACCAACCTGTCTTGCGAGCTTTATCACGGCCTCCATGGCCTCAGAACCTGTTGTGCAAAGTTCGGCAACCGTGTCCACTTGATTGGGAGTAATACTTGCCACCAGACGCGAATGCCACGAGTTCGAACGCTCCATCGCTCGATTCGATGAGCACCTTTGCAAGCTCCTCTGCAGGCTTGCTCGAAAGTTGCATGTTGTACACATCTATTCGAGATCGAGCGGGCAGTCTCAGTGTCAGTCACGTCAGAAAGAGACGAAACTGACAGGTCAGGGTATCCAGCTGCTCCTTGATGGCAGCGATAACCTTGGGATGGCTAGTCCCGACGCAAGAAACTGCTGCCCCACCGATACCATCGATCACACGACGACCGTCCTCAAGGAAAACATAGACGCCCTCGGCGCGGACTGCGACAGGTGGGGTCCATGGCGTTCTGTGTAGGATAGAGGTTGCGTTAGCGGACATTGGATATTCGAGGTGGAGGAGCGGGAAAGAATTGGATAAACCTACATCGTCCGTTTCTAGGTAATTTATCATAGATCGTCCACTCACGAATTCGAGGTTCCTGGAAGAAGTTCCCCACACGACAACCTGAAACTTTGGGATGAATACCCTGAGCCCTCAAGGCCTCATGCCTCGGCAGCCCGATATAAAGATCATGAGATCAAGATAATCACCGGAAGCCTGGGGGCGATGTATACTATTCCACCGTCGATCGAATACAAGCACCCGTGACTCGGGGAGGCTCTGGGCATCTGGAGTCGGCCGAGCCAATCCCTGACAAAGATAGTAACGCCCGTTGTAGTATTGGTCCGCGCTTGTAATACTACCACACCCATCCCAGCCTCATTGCATCTCAGTCTGCATATGACATGGCACCTTCCAAGCAAAAGCGCAAAGAACCAATCCAGAATGGCACTCTGTTAGACTTTTTTTCTGGTGCAGCTGCAACAAAGAGAGCAAGGGTAAGACCGCCACGACAGCCAACAGCCAAACGGGAGAACGTGCACGTTTCATCGCCAAACGAAATCATTGTCATTGATTCCGACAGCGACGATGATGCTCGTAAAGTGGACGGTGGACGAACATTTGCTCGCCTGGATCGCAAACCAGGGACTTCGCAAGCTTTTCCACCCGTGAACTCGGGCGCAACTGCCCAAGAAGACTTGGCAGAAGGTGTCACAATAACGTTCGGCAAACCCTCTGCACTGTTGCAGGCCGCTCCTGTCGAGGTATCGAATATCGAGCTTTCTGCATCTCAATCACCCCTAGTGTGTCCCCAATCACAAAACACGGACTCAATGTTCGGCAATTCAGCTCCTTTGCTAGGGAAACTGTCCGGTTCGTGTTTCAGCTTTGCACACAGCGTAGGCTGACTTCAACTAGAATCTGTCACAGGCAACCGACTGGATTTTGAACAGAGTCAAGCCTGCCTCGTTGAATATGTATGTGCCACGACACCAGACAGTTTGGCTGCTCAGCCCGAACTCGAGGACGCCATCGGAGAATGGGCTGGTGGCGATGACGAACTGGCTGCCCTAAAACTGTCAGATAACAGCTTCGACGTCGAGACAGAGGAGGGAATGTCGTTCGAGGAACAACGAGTTTGCCCAGTCTGCAACATTGACTTAGCGGGGGTACCTGTCTCTGTAAGCTTCATACAGATTCTGCTCCTACAACCCATTGAATTTGTTCCTTTGACCGCTAGGAGGCGTACAGTCACGTCAATGAGTGTCTCGACATGTCCACGCCGAACGACAACACCATGAACAACGTAGAGCCCGAAGACAATCAGACTGCTCCGATACCATTCAAGTCTGACATGATATCTCACGAGCCTGGTCCAAGTACTCGTGTTAATGGGGCAGGCGATTTGTATACTGTGCTCATGGCTTCGCATAAGGAGAATGAGGCGTGGAACGAGGTTGATGCTAGCGCAAACCGTGATCGTAAATCGACCCGTGGAAACCGGCGAAGAGCTCCATTTTACAAAGTACTACAAGGCATGCCTATCGCAGTGGATGCCTTCTGCTATGGCACTATCCCCGGTGTCACTGCGTATTTTCTGACGTGCGCCCGCAACTTGATCGTCCATTCTCAAGGGCTGACCCGGCCGCTAACAGCCATGCGCATTCTGATCACTACACTAATCTAGCGGCAAACTGGAAGAGTGGTACTATCTATTGTTCAGGTTAATGGTTCCACGACTTGCCAAGACGTATACTGATGCTTCGGCAGAGGAGACTGCGAAACTGATAATACACATGCTGGCTGTAGATCCTAAGTGGGTTCATCCGATTCCAATGGACACGCCCACGATTATACCCGACACCGGAGGAGTGAGCGTGACCTTGATCGAAGCCAATCATTGTCCAGGTTCATGTCTCTTCTTCTTCGAGGGACAGCAAACAATCAATGCAGGCGACAGCGCCTTCAAGTCCCAGTTTATAGGGTCGTCAAGAATTTTTCGTTATCTACATTGCGGGGACTTCCGCGCATCACCACGACATGTCCTTCATCCCGCTGTGAACGGGAAACACATTGACCAGATATATTTGGATACAACATATCTCGACCCAAAGGTCTGCCAGGACCCTCCTTTCCGTCTCTCTCTGTCTAATGTCTAGCACAGTACACTTTCCCTCCCCAACCACTAGTCATCTCTGCCTGTGCAGAATTGGCCCGGAGACAAGTCATAAGAGATGGCCAGGATGCTCCCAAGAGCTTCACATTCGATGCGTGGATCAAACCTCCGCCCGCTGAAGGCAACGGATGCGATATGCCCCAAGACCGGATACTCGTAGTAGTAGGGTAGATCGTTTGCTTATTCTCCCCACTCAAAACCACTGATTGAGATCGTGTCCAGCACGTATTCCATAGGCAAGGAACGTATCGTCAAAGGTGGGAGTTCAGAATTGCTTGAAACTGGATTGATATCAATATTCGATTCGACCTCCAGCGATTGCCCAAGCGCTGAAGGCGAAGATCTACTGTGACCCACGCAAGACCGCTATTCTCCGATGTCAATCCGACAAAGAGCTTCATGATCTTTTGACTACCGATCCGGCCGAGGGCGACGTGCATATCTTGCCTTTGAGCACCATCACTTCGGACAGCCTCAAGGCATATCTTCAAAGATTCAAGGGAGCGTTTTCCAGGGTTGTTGGTTTTAGGCCGACGGGATGGACGTGCGTTATTTTCATTTTGGGTAATTACTGTCCGCTGTTAACTTTCCCCAAGTTACACGCCGCCATCCGGCAGTGATATGGATCCCACTGTCCAGACTATCATTTCGCGCGGCCAGTCACGACACTTTTCGCACACCGATCTTAAGGCTACCCAAAAGTCATCATATGCAGTCCAGATCTTTGGCGTGCCGTATTCGGAGCACAGCTCATTCTTCGAGCTCACTTGCTTCGCTATGTCATGCGACTGGGGGAAAATGATACCAACAGTGAACGTTGGAAGCTTAACATCCAGAGCAAAGATGGCGAAGTGGGTGAACCGCTGGGAGCTAGAGAGGAGACGTGACAGGCTATCCACAATACAGCCCAGAGCAGTTGACTACTGGTAATCTGTGTAATCAAATCGTTGAAGTTAACGCTCAGTGTCACACACGCATTGCTCCGAGCCCGATCAGGCTACAAATTACTGTCATGCTCACAAGCACCATGGATCATTTGCATTTTTTGTCGTCGTGAGTGGCATACAATGGAAGAATCATATTGCCTAGGTGCGAAAAAGAAGAAAGCCGATAGAACCAGTGAAACACAGCGTCTATTGGTCAGCGGCACGTCTCCTCCGTAGATCTCTCTCCTCAGAAATGGTGAGCTTGGTACCCTTGCCTTTGGGCAACGATATCCAAGGCTTGTTGCCCTGACCAATCACGAAGATGTTGGAGATACTACATTTGAGTGCAGTTGAGGAGAATATCAGAGTATGATGTGCTTGATGAAACATACCGTGTGGCAAACGTATGCTCAAGCGAATCCTTGACGTGGACGATGTCGAAACCACCGATGTGCTTTTCTCGGTGGACGATGACACCTGCACGGCCCATGTTACGCCCGCCAGTGATCATAACAATGTTGCCGGTGTCGAAAGGAACGAAGTCGGTGATTTTACCCTGCTCGAGGTCGAACTTCACGGTGTCGTAAACCTTGATGGCAGGGTCAGGGTAGCGGATTGTACGCCCGTCGTGGGTGACGATGTGGGGAACACCCTTGGCACCAAGTGCCACCTTGCGGACCTTGAGGAGCTTGTAGGTGGCCTCCTCGGGAGTGATGCGGTGGATTGTGAAACGACCCTTGACATCATACAAAAGACGGAAGTGCTCGCCGGACTTTTCAAGTGAGACGGTGTCTGATCCGGTCTAAATTAAATGTACAATGAAGGAAAGGAACTTGCTTACCCATGAAGCCGGTGGGGTAGGTGGGGTCAGTGCGGACCTTTCCGTCGACCTTGATTAGACGTTGGCTGACGATTGTGGTGACCTCGCGTCCGGTCAGAGCATACTTCAACCTGTTGCGGAGGAAAATGGTGAGGGGGAGGGATTCACGGAGTTTGTGGGGACCAGGGGAAGGGCGGGGAGCCTGAAACACGCGTTTGAGCCTCGGTGGACATGGAATAGTTGAACTTGCTCACGTAGGTGCCGCTCAGTTTGTCGAGCATCCATGACGATGGAGCTGCGAGACGTTTGAGATGCTTTTTCGGTCCACGGGCCTACAAGACAAAGCACGCGTTAACTCGATTGGATCCCAATGGAAGTTGAAGGTAGGGCGGTAAGATGTATCCAGCACATCCTGCCGAGGTTGACAGCATCCATCCATCGCAGGGCCAGAAACATCGTATACTTGGTTTCTGGGCGTGCAGCTGGTTCTCCAAGCCAAATGGGGGACGTACGACTGACCATGATGGGCTTCTTGAGGGGATGGCGACGACGGCGACGACCTTGATTTCGATACGAGCAGATTCGTTATGGACCGAGTGGCGACCAAGCGAGCACTTTAGGGTGGGCATTCGAGATGCACGTGATCTGTTCCGAGCCACCAACTACGGAAATCGAAATCGACGAATATTCCGTTGAATATTTCCTTAATCTCTACTTCTCTAGGATTCTTGTGGACACTCTCCTCAGAGTGGAATGCAGGACGACATCGGCGTTGCTTCTGATCCCGTCGGATATTCATCGTATAATGGGTACATGGAAGAGCAACTCGGGAGTGCATGGCGGGCCAGCAATCCCTTGGAGAGGTCACTGTTCAACTCACGAACCACCTGGGGCATACAGTCGGATCAATACGATTCCTTTTCCCCTGCCTCGCTCTTCGCAAACTTCAAGAAGTTTTTTTCCAGACGATCCTTTCAATTGAAAACGCCGCGCTTCCCCCCATCCTTCAATCGTCGCACCCGCGGTCCACTATCCTCTGTAGCAGCATCGTCCACACCCGCGGCCCGCTTCATTCTCCTATGCATATTCTGGTACACAACCTCTGCGCTTTCGTCAAACACCGGCAAGGCGATCCTCGACCAGTTCCGTTACCCAGTCACTCTTACCATCATCCAATTTGGCTTTGTGTTCGCCTGCAGCCTCTTATTCATGACTCCTGCGATAAATTTTAGCAAACTACGCCCTCTTACGAGTTCTATTTTGCGAGCCACTATACCTATGGGTGCGTTCCAGGTCGGGGGACACATGTTCTCGAGCATGGCGATCTCCAGGATTCCTGTCAGCACCGTACATACCATCAAGGTGTGTCGGAGTGAGTCTACACACCACTCCTTGTTCTTAAATGTTTCTGTAGGCCTTGTCCCCCCTCTTCACCGTCGTCGCATATGCTCTTCTCTTTGGGGTTAAATATTCCCCAAAGACTTATTTATCACTCATTCCCTTGACCATCGGAGTTATGCTAGTATCGACCTTCGATGCTTCTGCATCCAGTCCGATTGGCCTTCTCTGCGCCTTTGGTTCTGCTCTCGTCTTCGTGAGCTCGAATATATTTTTCAAGAAGGTCATGCCGTCCGGCTCACAGGCATCTTCCCATCGACTTGATAAACTGAACCTGTTACTCTACTCCTCAGGTGGAGCATTCGTTCTGATGATACCCCTTTGGAGTTTCACGGACCTACCTCGTCTCCTCGCTGCGCTCGATAACCCGACCCACGTCGTTCACCCCGGCCATGGCCATTCATCTGCACACTCCCTTACATACTATTTCATTGTGAACGGCGTTGTCCACTTCGCCCAGAACATCATTGCATTCGTAATCCTCTCATCCACTTCCCCCGTCACATATTCGATTGCGTCCTTGATCAAACGGATATGGGTGATATGCATGGCAATCGCTTGGTTCAATCAGAAGGTTCACCCAGTTCAAGGCGTCGGGATCGGATTGACGTTCCTCGGACTTTATCTGTATAACTCGGCGAAGGGCGACGTAGAAAAGGGAGAGACCAAGATGAGGAGAGTAGAAGCCACACGGGAGATGATGCTTCCATCCAACCGTGGGGAGGAGCAGCTGTTGAACGGCAGTGTCCCGCCGTCTCCAAACTTGCAAGAGAAATTTATCTCATCCGCCACGACTGGGATGGAAGCACGGTCTCAACGCCCAGCCTCGCCGCTCGGTAGGATCGGACTACAACCCCCTCAGATGCGGGACAGCTCCCAAGAGCGGAAGATCTCCAATCGTTTGCCTCCACTCGAGATGCCCTCCGTATTCACGAAACGTACCGGGATCGTGTCGCCTGCGGAACCTTACCCATCCCCGCCCCCTTCTCTCGATTCTCCCCCATCGCAGACTATCTCCCTTGGATATCCCCGCTCACATTTTGTTGGAGTCGAGTCATCCCATGAAACCCAAGTGTCTGCCTAGACAATGACCATCGCTATTTATGAGAGTTCAATGATTCGCAACCCGTATTCCTACGAACTTCGTATATAGAGCCTGATGATGTATGTTGCACCATTGACACTACAGAGCACTGTGATATAGTGGGTTGCGCCAAGGTTGGGGGAATAACTTTGAGATGTCGACGGGTTCGAATCGCGGAGAGCTCATTAACCACACATAGCTCGGTTACGCTTGCAGCTCTAGCCACGGATGAGCGTTACAAATACTCATATTGTGTTGAACACATAATCGCATATGCCTATGACCGAGTGAAGTCCTAGTCGACCAGATGATCTCAGTAAGATCGCAAAGCGTATCGATGGAAGACGCGACCTCCTCGAACTGTTTCTGCTTTGGCCGTTACAAAGGATGCAATGGAAATCATGAGATGTAAAAAGGGAAAGGATAGCCATATATAACAACGAGACTCTGCCCCTCCATGAATGACGCTGAGGGAATCACTTTCTACCAGTCTCATGGCTTTTGATGACCCTCTTCACGATTTTTGCCTCTTCGACAAGGAATGCACGGAGAATGCTAAACGAATTATAGATGAATTAAAAGGGTGAACAGAAACCAAGAGACGGGTGGACGCACCGCGACTTGACACAGTCACCGCACCGCGAACCTCCGTACGCCCGACGAACCGTCTTTATGCGCTTAGACACCGTTGCATATTGCCGTGGGCGAAGTGCAGGGACCTAGATCATAATGAGTGCCTCGAAGGCTCAAACGCGATGTGCGAACGTACACCGGGCAATCCAACTCCACAATCACCGCATTTGGGTTGGGTAGGGAGCTTTTTGAGGTGGTGGTAAACAAGCTTGCCACCTGGTGTCTTGACGATACGGCGGCGGTTTGAGGTGGTGTTGTAAGGGTTGCGTTTGCGGAGGGTAACGCGTTGGGCCATTATCGTCGTCGTCGGGGATGATCACTATGTGTTGATACTAATTGTGGCTGAAAGGGCTGCTATACAGCGCACCGGCATTTGCCGATCTGAAGGGTGTGACGGTGTAACGACATCACGCTGTACGAATTAGGATCAATGACGTGTTTGTCAGCACTGGGGTCATTAATGCGGGTATTGCAGGGGCTGTTCATCGATCTCGCTCACTCCCCCAAACGACGATAATGCAAGGGAAGAAACTCTCTGCGAGACGGGGGTCAGTGAGCGCACCAGATCCCCTCGGAAAACACACATCTTTGAACGATGATCCCAATCGATCCTCGTCCTCGACCCTCACAATCGTTCGCATCGTCGATCCAACCACTTCACCAGCCACGCCAGGCTTCGTCACCCCGTTCACCCTCCCAGATCCACCGTCGTCTCCAACACACAGCTCCCGTCGCTCTATTCGTCGTCACGGGAGCACTTCCAGCTCTACTACCACTGAAAACAGACTGAGCTTCGCTTTCTCTTCCTTTTCCCCCGTTTCTCCGACACAACCCTCCAGCCCCTTCTCGTCTTCCAACCCACAAACCCAGTCGTCCAGAACGGGTTCGAGTCCATCTTCCTCCCCTCGCATCAGGCCCAGTTCTCCTCAATTCACCCGTCGTCATTCTGCATCCGGTACACCCGCACTCTCAAAGCCAAATCTCTCACCCGAGCAGCTCGTTGAACTTGCTCGTCACTCAACAACCCCGCGTTACGTCCCCGGTACCCCCACAATCCACCCTCCACAGCCCGCAGCCAATTCGTCGAGTCCAATTACAGAGTTCGTTGCTTCCCCGGCAACGTTCACCCTATTGCCAGACGATGTATACCTCCCTTTCATCGACAGAGCCGCAGAAACGGCTCATCTCATCTCTACGCCTCCGACAATGAAGTTGTTCTCCCTTTTGGCTCAGATATTTCCATCACAAGTCCCGCACGAGGAGATTCAGGATCCATTCGTCGTTGACCCTTCCACATGGAGCTTTAACACGCTCCGTCGTTGGCTAACAGATGTTGATCGTTCAACGGCCAATGATGCACTATGGGTGAAACAGGCTCGCAAATGTGTCCGTGCTCACTCAGAGCTTATATGGGAGCGCCTGAAAGGCGCGCTCGGCGTCCCCCCTGAATTGGAATTAGATGAATCAGACGAAGACTCTGGCTCCATTGATTCAGCTGTTGAAGAATCAACTCTTGCCCACCTCACATCGGGGCATGTTCACCATGACGTTGATATTGAACATCACTCTCCGACACAGGTCACCCACGACTCCGAGCAGGCGCTGACGATAGAACCTATCATTGCCACATCGTCTTCAAATCCACCCCAATCCTCTCAAGGGACAAACAATCCGCCACCATCGAGCCTTCCTCCAGTCCTCTCTCAATCCGCTCAATCTGAACAGGGATTGCAAGATATTGTGGAAGACCTCGAGGAAGAGGAATCAGCCGAGGTCGAGGTTGTCGATGGAGACCGTGCTAAATTCCATACGGAACATGAAGCACAGATCCACGGACTTCGCGTTTGCACATCACCGGTGCCTACTTTTTCTTCGATTACTGCGCACGTAGCTTCATACCCACCCAGCCCTGCTGTTGACATGAATGCATCTGGACGAGATAGCATCGAACCCCACACTCCGGAATTTTTTCTCCCTCCCCTCACTCGTCGCCTCTCTAGAACGAGCTCTCATGGATCTGTTGGCAGTATCGGGAGGCCTGCATCTGGGTTAGCCACTTTCGATCACAGCGCTGTTTCATTCTGATTATTCCTCGCTAGCTCATACACTTATCGCGACATTGGTCACAATTCTGGAGCTTCCGAGATTGGCGATAGCGAAAGCGAGCGTGGATATGATCCTGTGGGTGATCGTGCACCCGGAAATCCACTGTTCCCGAGCAATTTTGCGCGCCTGGCGTTAGGACCAACTTTACGCGCAAAGTACGTCGTTATGCTGTTTTCCACACCGTCTATTTGCTCACGAATGGCTCCTAGTAACCCTTCTCTGCGCTCGTCTCATGCCACCATTTCACGTTGGGCGCGCTGGGCGCCTGGAAATCGACCCCCTTCTTGGGTTGAAGCCTGGGATGCCGCGAAACAAGAATATGCTACCAGTGTCACCAGTGTAAGCAGCATTGGTGGCGGCGAGTAATCTTGGTTTCTCGGCGCAATGGTAACCCTCTCGTCCCACCGTTTTCAGATTCACGCGGTTCAGTTTGTAAAACAATCAATGGTCACGTTCTCGCCGCTATCGACTCCTCCGTGTACATTGTGTTGCCCTTGTTCTTGTCATGTATTTTCATTACCTTGGAGTTATTCCCTCACTGGTCGGTTGTACAGGAGCTAGAATTGTAAATACGATCGTGTTTCTATGTGGTATACATGGGTGGCTGGCCGGTATAAGGTCTTCAAAATTACATCCACGAAAGAGCTAGGTATTCAATCAGGTATATATACATACATTACAATCAGAAATCGTCAGCAGCTCCGCCATATTTCTTGGGCAGCTCATCTTCGTCAATAGTCAATAAAAAGAGTAGCCGCCGCACCGATGGTTTCCGATCCAGAACCCACGACCGTCATCTTTGCTAGAGTGGCTGCAGAGAGGAATGGCCTGCACAACCAGAAAACCCAGGAAGGAGGGTACATTGACGAAAAATTTACGGGACTGGACCGTACTGTGGTCCAGGGCAGTACAATTACAGCTTCGCCGAGGGACTCAGGGGGTTGTTCCGAGTACACGCCCATTTTGGTTAATCCTATACCTAACATTTCTCGGAATTTCCCCGTCACGCATATGTGATGGGGAAATTGAGTGACAGAGTTACATATCAATAAGGTTGGGTAATGTATCAAAGTGAGGTAACGTGTCTGATATCAAGGTGACCTAAGCGGGTCTGAGGTCAGTTTGAGGTCGGAGTGGGGACGACTGTGCATCAGGCTGAGGCAGCAGTGAGTCTGCCTGCAAATTTTCGGCACTGGCCCATGGCAAGAGTGACTGAATAGCATGTATTATTTATCCCAGTGAACTGTACCTAAAAACTGAAGAGCATACACTCAATTCAAAATTGTGCTGTGGAGCAGACTTGCACATGCATAGGCTTTTTGTGTCGAAATTTTGACAAGTCAAAAGGATACTATATATATACCACTAATTGACAAACTACTTGTGTGGAATTGTGGTGTAGTGGTCTAGCATGCTTGCCTGACTACAGCTTATGTGTAAGCTCTCGAGTTCGAGCCCGGCGTGTACCATCTTTTTGGGCGAGTTTTTTGGTTTTTTTCTCTACCACCGCCCGTCACGTGATTTTCTCGTTACCCTCAAATCACTGTTTGCCTGACCTCAGCTTGACCTCAGGCGGCAAGGGTCCAGTATGCCATTCTCGGAATTTCTTTATGTAACCTCAGTTGTACCCTTATTGTACCTTCTCCGAATTTTACCTCAGCTTGACCCTTGAGAAAATTACCCGTGTAAGTATGGTGGCTGCTATTTCGACGTTTTTCGCACGCAGGTAATTACTGTAATTGCCAAGGACCGGGGTAGTACGCTTGTTCGTTCCATCATGGCATCCCTCATCGCTATTCTCGACCTCAAAGGGAAACCTTTGATTCAACGATCATATAAAGACGATGTTCAATCATCGTGCATAGAACGTTTCCTCCCACTTGTGCTCGAAATCGAGGAAGAGGGTCAGCAAGTGACACCCTGTTTCTCGAGTCAAGGCATAAACTACATGCACATCCGACACTCAAATTTATATCGTACGCGGTCCCTCCGTATTTGATTTGTGTCTTGGCGTTGCACTAAGGTCCAATCTACTCCAGTCCTCGCGTTATCCAAACGAAACTCCAACGCAGCTGAAATCATAATATTCTTGCATCGGTTGACGCAGGTCCTCGTGGAATACTTCAAGGAGCTTGAAGAAGAATCGATACGGGACAATTTCGTGATCATCTACGAGCTCATGGACGAGATGATGGACTTTGGGTATCCACAGACCACGGAGAGCAAGATCTTGCAAGAGTGAGCATGCGTCATTACTGGGGCTAATGTAGTGATAAAATGACGCCGATATTTTCTAGATATATAACCCAGGAGTCCCACAAGCTCGAGATTCAGGTTCGGCCACCGATGGCGGTCACAAACGCGGTCTCTTGGCGGACAGAAGGAATCCGATACCGCAAGAATGAGGTGTTCCTCGATGTCATCGAGAGCGTCAACCTTCTCGTGCGTTTGCTTCGATAAACCATACGGGCCATGCACTTCTAACACATCGTATCTGACACCCGGTAGGTCAACTCGAATGGGAATGTCGTTCGATCAGAGATATTGGGGGCGGTCAAAATGAAGTGCTACTTATCCGGCATGCCAGAGTTGAGGCTGGGTCTTAACGATAAAGTTATGTTCGAGAATACAGGTCGCAGTACGTCCCAGTCGAGACAATCCATCCTTTCCGGTATCACTAATTTTGGTTGTCATCAACCCTCAGCATCTCGGGGTAAATCCATCGAAATGGAAGACGTCAAGTTCCACCAGTGTGTCCGCCTCTCCCGGTTTGAGAACGACCGTACTATATCCTTCATACCTCCTGACGGGGAGTTTGAGTTAATGTCATACCGACTATCTACACCTGTCAAGCCGCTCATTTGGGTTGAAGCTGCCGTAGAAAGCCACAAAGGGTCGAGGATCGAGTATATCGTGAAGTGCAAGGCGCAATTCAAGAGACGAAGTAGCGCAAACAATGTGGAGGTTTGGGTGCCCGTGCCTGATGATGCAGATACGCCCAAATTTAGGGTGCGCCATTGGCGTTTGACTCCTTTCAGCCCATTCCTGAGAGCTAACGGATCTGTTTGAACCTTCCTCAGGCATCGACTGGAAGCGTCCATTATGCACCAGACAAGTCGGCGTTCGTGTGGAAAATCAAACAGCTGGGCGGTGGCCGCGAGTACCTAATGAGAGCTCACTTCGGCCTTCCTAGTGTCAAGAACGGTGCGTCCACTTACAACATGCCTGAACATTGGACTGCATGTTTTATGACAGACAATGAACCACCCACACGACCACCGCTGACCGTTAGGTTCGAGATTCCATATTTCACGGTATCGGGCATTCAGGTCCGCTACCTGAAAATTGTTGAGAAGAGTGGCTACCAAGCATTGCCCTGGGTCAGATATATCACACAGAACGGAGATGACTACAGGTGTGTTCCACTCTCCACAGTCGATGTTTATTCTCGATAAATGGTGGGTATTTAAATGTGCTGACTTGTCATATTTCTAGCCTGCGGACTGCGGTTGAGAAAGGTAGTACGCCTATTGTACAATCTGTGTGAAGTGGGAGGCATCAGCACGACGAGGCGGACGATGAAAGTACCTAGATGACGAAGGTGAGATTACATGGGGCAACTCGGGGCGGTCAGCCTTATAATATTACCATTCTGTGCTGGACACTGACGATCGACGAACTCAAAATGTACATATTTAATTGAGCCGGTGACACGTTGTGTACAGGCCGTCACTGCGCGTCAAGGCCTGACAGTGGGTCACCAGCGATGGCCTTGACTTCGAAGATGCCCTCCTCGATGGTCAAGCTTCAAGAGCGACACATCGAAGATTCCTCCACCAAGATCGAAAATCAAAAACATTGCACTCGCCGGAGACCTTCTTGTCGAGCCCATAAGCGATGGCAGCAGTGGTAGGTTTGTTGATGATACGGAGGACGTCAAGACCGGAGATAGTAATACCGGGCCTACCGGCGACTTCAAGTTGGTAGCCTGACGTTGAGAGAGTCGTTGAAGTAGGCAGGAACAGTGACGACGGTGTCGGCAACCTCCTTCATGTTGAGGAGGACCACGGAGGAAATCTCCTCGGGAGATTATCGATTAATGGTCGCATTAGCAACAGCCGATTTCAGTCAATCAATAGATCACTTACGAATTCCTTGGTCTCGCTACGGTATTCAACGGAGACGTATAGTGTTTGCCAGTGTGCTTGAGATCGGACTGCACTTCGGCATCGTCGAACTTGCGACCAATGAGACGCTTTGCATCAAAGACACTGAAAGAGGCGTGTAATCGAGCATGGTGGATTATGGCGTAGTGAGTAGGAACGAGTCCCCTAGACAGACCGAAGATTGAAGGAAGACAGACTGGGCTGCTGACAAGGAAAATATAATGCTGAAGGGTTAGGTGAATTACCTCGTCCTCTGGTCATGACCTCGCCCTGAGCAACACCCCAATCATCCAAAAGTACCTCCTACTCTCCCAGAGTCATTCTCCCTAGGCATCGTCGACATTCCATCCTTCGCCAAGGGCACAGCCATGGAGCACAGCGAACTATTCAATCTCAACGGCAAGAAAGCATGGGTGGATGGCGACCTCGTCCATAGGGTTCGCCACGGGTACGGGTTACACCGCGGGTTTTGGCGTACGGGTCTGGCGGGTTCGGGTACGGTAGGGAAGGTTAACTCTTGTGCCAATACCGAGCACCGTACCCGCGGTGTACGGTGTTCCTTATCTCCCCAGTGGACCTTAAGCTTATCGTGTTGTAAATCAAAGTAAGTAGCCTTCTCATCCCCCGAGCCTTCCGGCGTCGTGAATCGAAATACGAGTAGAAGACAAAATAAGTTGCATCCTCTTCAATATGAAAACGATAATTACTATTTCTTGTTTCGCATCCGCTCGAGTTGCTGATTCACGCTGGTAGAATCTGTGAATCAGTTGCAAAGCAAACGAACAAATCCATCGGCCACTCACTGCACCGAACACGAAACGATGATAAGAATCTTCTTGCCCTCGGTATAAAGAGGGCGCGGACGCCTGAGGCAACGATGGTCAACAGTATTGTCATCTTTTCACCTGCTACCAATCAACTTGCCCATCGTCTGCACCACTTCCTACTACTTGTTGCCTTGTCCCCACCCTTGTGATAAGGATCATTCTGGAAAGCTGACCCTTGTCATCCCGCCCCGGGCCGTCAAAAAGGCAAAACCCTCTCAGTCGGCGCCGGTTCCTGACAAACCACAAGTCAACTTACCCATCCCTCTCTCGCATGGCATTAGACTATCTTAGTGCCCCAGATCAGTTTACACACTTCTGAGTCACAGTAGCTTGTCGATGACATGGTTAAACAGCAACTTCAACTCCAGTCGAGCGGGTATTTTCACAAGGTCGACAACTCCTCCATTTTACACGCAACAGGTTATCAGGCCAATCAACACGAGCTTTACTTTGTCTTGGTTCATGGATTCGGAATGACCTTGTATCTCTGAATGAACTGGTGACTGTCCTTCGTCGTGGTACACAGAAACGAAAATGTGCTTCTGAATAAATACCATGTATTCATTTGCTTGATTTCTAGCCTGTATCATTGTTACAGCTGCATCAACGAGCTCGGTGTGGTTTGGCATTGCTAGCACAGATCGAACACCGCGGGTGTGACGGGTCGGTGTAGAACCCGTACCCGTGCGGGTACGGTATTGGCGGGTACGGGTACGGTGTCTGTTGGTAGACCCGCGGTGTCACCCGTGACGAACCCTAGAGGTCGGCGAGAGGTGATTTTTGAAGTGATCGAAGGAAGTGGTAGATGTCGTATTTTTTTGCGTGATTCCCTGCGGACGAACAACTGGATGGTGGTATTGAATGATTTGAGGTGGTCCGTTTGCTAGATCGCGAGATATCGCGATTTTGAGTTGGACGCTCAGCGCTCAGGCTGGAGGACGATGCGGCAGTTTCGTGTATTTTCTCACACTGCCAACTCTACTGAAAACAGCAATATAGTCTGTCAGGTGCAATCATCATGAGGGTCTGTAAAGGTACCGACGTTCGGGGTGAACTCGCGACTTATTGCCTCCTTTCGTAGATCGCTTATGGATACGAACTCTCTCCCACAGACGATTACTATGTCTCATCTTACTCATCATATCACCTCGAAGTATATAAGGCGCCGTCTGTATCGTCGTCTCCTCAGTCAATCTATCAGGCTTACACTCGTTTGTGAGTCTCTTGCTCACTCACGAGTTCAACACTTATCACTATCCAGATATCCTTGAACCTTCCCTGCGAACACATCTCACTGGTTGTGCATGGCCACCGTTACTGAAACCCGTTGGGTTACGCCGCTCGATCCTCAATCGATATGGAACAAACCGGACATTCCTCTTCAGGCTTCTGATCTTATTCCAGACTGGGTGAGTGCTTTGTTATGCTTGCAACGGAGTGACGACGATGACGTTCTATCAGATGGACTTTGTTTGGGTCTTACCTCCGAGCCAGAGCCTGGATGAGCAGAAATTGCGCAAGGCGCTAGCTCAGACTCTGCAGGACTATTATCATGGCAAGAGTATTTGATCTCGGATACCAGCATCTCTGATCCGGTCTACAGCTGTTGCACGCCTTAAGTTCGATGACATATCCAGTCAGTGGAGGCTAATCTTCAAAGAGAATATTGGTATCCCGCTTACCTTCGGGAGCACCATGCGCGCCAGCGTTATCTCGCAAGCCTTCGATCACGAGGTCCCAATATCTGCTTGTATACTAAACTGTCTATTAACATGGATGTAGAAACATCCCGATTATGTCGACAAACACCCGTTCGTGCTCGACCGAGGACCAAGCGATTCGGCAGAGCAACCTCTCCTTACCCTCAAGGTGATGAAGGGTAATCATGATGATCGAACAACTATGACCCTTGGTGCGCTGGTTTTCGCTACTCCGATACTCAGTTTGACTTTTGCTCTGCAGGTTGGTGCCATATTTTAGGTTCGTCATACATCATCACCGAATATTCATAATGCTAAAGTTGAGGTGATGCTCGGTATGATCAAGGTCTCGTCATCCCGCCTTTTCAACTGCTTCGTACGATTTAATCTTGATCATTCACAGGTGACTGCACCTCTATGACTCACTTCGCAAATGCTCTATCGCTGTACTACCAAGAAATTCAGCCCGACTTCACACCAACGTTCGAAAAGTACAGTGAACCAGACCCGAGCGTAGAAGAAACCGTCATTCCAGAAGTTCTACCCTTATTGTACCATCAAGAATATGCGTTACAGAACTCTTCGCTTCCCACGCTGTTCAGCAATATGCTTTCTACCACCTCGCGCATATCTGTTCGAATTTCTGGCCCCGAGGTTCGTGCGATTCGTACGTGGATATCCAACAATAGCAAAGGTGTGGACTTTTTAATATGTGGATCCTACGGATTGTTGACCCTATGCAGTTTTGCACATAACCGAGGCGGATGCAGTCGTCGGAATCTTGAGTTCCTGCATCGCATCAGTATCACCGGTCAGAGTGGAGAAGATTGCGTACATTCTAGGAGTGCGGGATACCTGCGTCCATGTTATCCTATTACTGACTCCATCCTCCCGCAGACTCGTGAACGTCGTCCCTCGTTATCCCCGGTGAGCAATCAACCTATGCACAATCTATGTTTCTGATCATGACATCATTGTAAAGAACACAATGGGGAACTGCATGCAAACGATTACCACTGGGATGGTGGAAGGTGATGGCGCTCCGTGGTTCGTTTGAATTGGTAATATCTTGGTTACATATTCATCAAGTCGCCACGTCACCTAGGGACTTCGCTGGGGCGCTTCGCAACTCAATGATCTCTATGCGTGACCCAGAGATTATACGTCGCATCGTCGGATTGCACTCACAGATGCTACGGCGACCGGAGTTCACACCCGATTACATCAATATGCACTCGCCTGATAGGATGGTATACATCAATGCGTTGCATAAGTACGTCGCAATTTCCCAGAAGTTTAACTATTTTGCGCAACTCTTTTAGGGTCCCAGTGCTCAAAGTGGACTTTGGATTCAGTAATCGTACGCGAGACTTGCATGCATTGAGTGTTTAGATCTTAATTGCATCTTGCACCCCACAATAGGCGTTCAGTTTTACCTCTACGGTTGGGTACTAGCCGCCTCTCTCGCACTCTCAAGCTGATACCAATCATAGGGTCCGGAGAGCATTTTATTTCCATGCTTCCAGCAAACCCTACGCTGGGGGCTGACGGCACATGGACTACGAATGAAGGTGGTATCGATGTCGTTTTTCGATTGAAGCACGACCGCGTTGATGGATTTTGGAAGAAATTCCGTGCACTAATGCAAGAAGCACAGAGTGCGTCTGAGACTTGATGCCCAGCCAAAAGTAACAAGAGGCTGGTCGAGTGAGAGCGAGGATGTTGGTGGCTCGAATTTAGTGGAACAAGTCTGGTAGTACCTGGTGGTGACTTCGCGAGAAATTGGTTGTATGTCTTGCCTGTCTCGGGATTTTCGCACTCGAAATGATGCAAATGAAACAACGGCGATGCAGCGAAACATAGTTGTATCATCACGTGTACGATCCCCTGTCGATATCCCTAAGTAAAACCAAGCAACAAAAGCTAGAGCGACAAAAAGAGGAAGAAACACCATATTCACGGTTTGAGCCACCCCCGTGGCTCCGTGTTCGTTACAAGCGTGCTACGAACGAACGTACAAGAACGTCGAGTCGAACGCAAGTCAGTGTCACCCTTGCATCATGATCAACCCCGGATTGACCACGTGTTGCACTTGAGCCTCGAGGAACCTTGCCTCACATTCCTCTTGGCGCATGGGAACCGAAATGCCCTCAGTATACCTGTCAAATGTTCTCCCGATTAGCCGCAATCTCGCGATCACTTGCACATATACCAGGACCCGGACTGCACCTTCTTCTCCTTATCAACTCCTTACACCTCTTGATCAGGTAAGGAGTCGTCATGATTGCCCTGTACTTGACCGCTGTAACCATTACCTTTAGCAACGATGCAGTCAGACGAGGATATTCGTGACAGAATGCACATCGCGCTCACTCCGCCTACGCGATGCCAGCTGCTGTAACCCTGCGAGGTATAGCGGAAAACGTACGCGGGCCCATCACGCTCTATGTCTACGACTGTGGTCTTGTTGCGGAAGAAAAGAAGAAGATTGAAGCATCGTTGCCTATGCGCACGGATATCACCCTTCTCTTCATGGCGCTGCCTCCCGACTCTCTAGGAATCAAACTGGGCTCAGCGTGGGCCAGAATCGATATGATGAAGCACTTGCCTGTCGAGCGAGTTCTTTATCTCAATGCGGACATCCTCGTCCGTAAGGACCTGCGGGAACTATGGGATACCTCGGGGACTACTCTCTCGGTGTCATTCCCGACCCATGGATGCCGAGGGGACACGAACATGTACAAGCCCCTTGGGGGCAATTCTTCAATTCGGGAGTTCTGCTCATCGACCTCCCCAAAGTTCGCCCCACCATCCCAGCGCTTGAAAGACTTTGCTGCAGGATGAAGGGCACTACACCATTTCGCGATCAAGACCCACTCAACGTTCATTTCAGAGGTCATACCCTTCCACTAAGCGACACGTGGAAAATCGGCTTCAAAAGAGAGGGGCATCCATGGCCTGACGAAGAAAGAGGGAAGCACTTCTCGGAGAACGCAAAGGACCCAGCAATTGTTCACTCCATTGGACCAGCCAATCCCCTTCCAAGCGGTTTTCTCCAACATCTCCCACCATTCCTGCTCGTATGGGTGTCCCGGCCCACCAGGGTAACCCCATGGCTTAGCTGTATATGGTTGGATGTGATAGTTCACCACGTCCGCCAATGGTGGATGAATCGGTCCAGTGAAATGGAGGATCGCTGGATCATTCATGTCTCCTGAACGAATCTTCTGTTTGTTTGCGCGCTTCTCGTATGTCCATAGTCCTTGCGCGTTCCACGCCAGATCCAACGGTACCCACTCGTCCCCGAAGTGAACATTGAGCGGGTCTTGTTCGTGAAGCAAGGAGTCCTTCATCTCGTAGCAGCGCGCTTCGAGCTCGGCAAACCTTGAGGGGGCGCTTGCAAGGTCGATCAGTAGGACCCCGCAATGGAAGTACTCCCCCCGAGAGAGGGACTGGGATCTCTGGGTGCACCATACGTCAGGCGCGGCAGCGATGGGGGAGCCTCTGAGATCGGTGTTCCACAACTCCCTGAGGTCCTTGCGTACCAAGATCTCTGCATCGAGATAAAGAATGCGATCGAAGGGAAGGCATTTAATCAGGTCAACCTTTCCCCAAGTGGAACCGTGATTAGAAGCTAGGGAGTGTGGAGGCAGATCCATGAAGTGAAGCGTGATATCTGAGCGGATGGACAGGGATGCTTCGAGCCT